>LGRX02015722.1:0-31242 GCA_001247695.2 Cymbomonas tetramitiformis | reverse complement strand
TAGTGCCTATTCTACGAAGGGTGGGTATACCCACCGTAAGAGGTGCTTACGGTGGGTATACCCACCCGAAGGGTACTAATAATTCCCGCTGATTGGCTGCGAATCACGGCATGTCACCAGTGACCAACTTGTTCTAGACACTTCAATGAACCTCTATGGAGCCTTCACATGCGCCAGAAATGGCTCATCAGCGAGAAAAGTGAAACCCAAACTCAGAAACCCTAAAAGCAATGAGCTTCAATGAGCTTTTGGTAGCTCGCACGCTGCTCGTGCCCGCCGGGGCTTGCGGAAGCGGGAATGGGCTATTCAAATTTTAAGATATTTGCGAGGACCCCTTACAACACCATCTCGAAGCGGTGGTGACGTCCTATGACGCGGCGAAGCCCTCTCGGGAAAACGATACGGGATCACGTTTGATGGTTTGAATTGGATGGAGATAACTCTGAGAAGGGCGAGGACTTTGTTTTTGAATATTTGGTGGGGGATCCGCCCCAAACGCCCTCCTCTGACGTGACCGCTCCTTCTACAAACCCCGCGAGTTGAGCTTTAGTCTTAGTCGAGAACCAGGACCCAGTTGAGAGAGCCCGGCCTCGAGGTAATCGCCAAGGAAGGCAGCGCCGTAGTTTAGGAAATAACAGAGGTGCACCTGTAATACAGTGTGAATAATATCTTTTTGGTCTGCATGCTACCTGATTTTGAACGTGCGATATATGGAGGTCCGCCAGGTGGCAGCTCATGTGTACCCTAAGGTACGTCGGTTATATACCAAAATCAAAGTAAATAACGAAAAAATAAGTGTCTCGATATTATACCAAGCTCCAGGAGTCTACAAATACCGTTAATTGTGTATACCCACCGTAAGGGATAATTCCTACCCACCGTAATTTCTCCAACTTCAAGGGTGTGGCAGGTGGCCAAAACTTATCGGAGTCGTGCAAATTAACTTTTCCAGCCTTTAATCAACGCCTCTTGGGACACAGAAAAATCATAGGGTTGACCCCCGCAACCTACTTGCGCGGTCGGTACGAGCATGCACAGTTTCGCATTACGGTGGGTATACCCACCGTAATATTTTTAGAATAGGCACTAGCGCCGACATACAAACCGCCCAAAGGGGGGGCTCACCTCGCCAGGTCCACATCCCCATGACGCGGAAAGTGGTCGGGGAGCTCGGTCGTCTCGGGGTGTGGCAAAAGCGTGGCGACAGAAGAGTCGCCGTCGTCCTCAATGGATTCCACGATGCTTACCACGTCAACGCGGTTCTCTATCAATGACGAGGGACGGGCGTCGTCATCGGTGGGGTCGGCCATCGGCTCGGGGCGTGGTGAAGGCGAGGCGGGCGGCGGGGAGTCGTGGACGTCTCGTATCAAGGAGGAAGGAGGGGTGGTGTCGTCATCGGTGGGGTCGGCCATCGGCTCGGGGCGCGGTGAAGGCGAGGCGGGCGGCGGGGAGTCGTCGACATCTCGTATCAATATCGAGAGAGGGGTGGTGTTATCGATGGAGGCTGCGACAATGAGCATGATTGCAGTGGCAATGGACATGAGACAATGTCGCACGCCACGTGTCCGTAATTTTATGGGAAATACGCGGTCGGCGTACATTACCTTGCCCGGTTCTTCTTCCAAAATGGACGGGATCGGCAACCATGACGGGTACCGTAGGGTCGTTAGCATGTCTTGGGCGCAACGATGAAAGTCGCGGGGAGTCATGCAAGTTGGTTCGTCCTTGCGATGGCCACAAGTGTAAATCTGAACCATGCCGACGTTTCTCGACTTACGCGCTTCCAATCTACAAGCGGTTACGTGACACAGAGCACGCATTATGTCTTCCGTTTGGCACCTGCCACGTTAGAGTGCAGTTAAGATGTCGCTAGTACGTCGATACATAGTCTTTACCATGCTAACGGCATCATATGTGTGCGACATACAGTCATGCGAAGGTCCAAATGGACGATTGTGATTCAAGAGTCCAACTGAAAGTTAGGGCACTTTCAAAGGGTCCTTGAAAAAACGAAATCACTCACCTTGCATCATTCACGCACGCCACAGTGGTTTCCGCCCATTGGCTAACTCGAAACTTCTTCGTGTGCTCCTCGAAATGTTGACCCAACCGGAAACCCTCCGGACAACCGACGGTATCGGCGGCAAGTGGTACCGCCGGAGTTGATGGTGCGGAGGTGGCAATATTCACCGGACCACGCGGTGGTGCCAAGGGTACTGGGTGAGGTGCTGGGTGACACATGGCCATTCGGGCTAGTCGTGGCGCACGCGTTTTGGCCACCGGTCGTTCTTGTCGTTGGAGGGAAAGCCCACGGTGACCCGGGGCCGCACGGGGTGTACTTGCGGACGCCTGCACGAACTGGTCATCGGATGCATCGGGGGGAAGTTGGCGAGTCCATTGTTCACGTAGCGCGGAGAAATGCTCTCCGGGGCGAAGTGCTTTACGGGGCATCGCAGGCCTGTGACCCCCCCCCCGTAGGCGCGTTAAGACGTGGTTAGTACGTCATAAAGGAGTCCTAATGCCACACGTTAGGGTGTCATTAGGATACCGTTAGGATGGGCGAACTACAGGCATCCTAAAGGCCTCCTAAAGGTGTCCTAACCAGGGAATCTTTTGAGGAATATTCCTCTAGGCGCGTTAAGATGTGCACCACATAGCACGCCCTTAGGACACCTTTAACATGTTGTCGCCGTTAGCATGTAGTTAGCACGCCTTTAGCATGCGTGGCGCTAGCATGTTAACGGCGTCTAGTCTCACCTAGTACGCCGCTAACGGCGTGGCGCTAGCATGTTAACGGCGTCTAGTCTCACGTAGTAGGTACCGTAACGGCATACTAACAAAGACGCATGCAAACAAAAAAAAACAAAAAACTGCAAGTCTGGCGTTAGGATACTAAATGACATCATAAGAGCATGCTACCGGCATAATATCCGCGTACGTGTACATGGCATGCTAAAGGGGTACTAACGTCATATGACTTGTATGACATAAGCTATAAGACCCAAAATAGCGAAAAAAACAAAAAAACAAAAATTTGGCAGGGAAATGGGCAAGTTGAAGGGAACACACCCCTCCAAGCAAAATGTTGGTTTTGTTTTTTTTTGCCATAGATATGAAGCATTTTGTGCGCACGATTTTTTCAAAATGCGCAGGAGCAAAAAAATAAATATAAACAAAAAGAAATAAAATGAAAAGTTCTCACCGCACCGCACCGCACCGCACCGTCGCGTCGCGTGTCCGAGACAGACCGACCTGCGCCGACCTGCGCTGGTCACTCGAGCGCGACAGCCGCGACGCGACAGGGACAGCGACAGCCGAACGACAGCGACATCGATTCACGATACTGATACTGATACTCATTGTCATACTATCCGATACTCATACTGTGACACAGGTAACACGCGACAGTCGACTGCGACTCGAGTGATCTGATGCGGGATGCCGCTGCCGATGCCGCGAGCCCGCGACGACCAGTTCGAGTTGAAGATCAAGCGAAGGGGAAGGTGAACGTTGAAGTGGAATACACTCAACACTGTGTCCATCGAACTACAATAAAGAAACTGAGAGTTTTCTGATCTGTGACAGGTGACTGGAAGTATGACAGTCACCGGGAACCGATCTGAAAACTGAGGTTTTCTAATCGGTCGGAGGCCATAAGAGCCGTCTCGGTGACTGAGAAGGCTTCTTGCCGTGTTCTGATTAACTGTGTGGAAGTGTCTCGCTGCGCGTTCCGTAGTGAGAATTTGTTCGTTGATTACGTAGCGCAGTTGAGAATTTTTATCTATTTTTGTGCGCGGAATGGAGTGGTACACGGACGCTGAGAAATGCCAGCTCAAGATTACGGAGTTGGAGGCGCGACCCCAGTATGTGGCAGCGATTATTGCTTTTGGTGAGGGAGAGGAGCTTACGCCTGAACAGGGGAAGCTGATGGTCCAAATGGGTCGCTTTACCAATCGGTTGGCGCAATTGTTGGGGGACGCGACTCAAGCGGCTGGAAAGCGTGGGCGCCCTTGGGAAATGCCTGTGGACCTGGAGAACTTTCCAGGGTCTGATCGTGTGGAGCTGACTAGGGCCACGAACGAAAAGGACAAGGACAAGGGGTTGCGCAAGCAGTATGCTGAGGTCCAGCACCACTACGTCGCTCACGTCACGACGATGGCAGCGGTGAAGGACGTTCAGCAATTGGTGGTGGGTTTGGAGCTGCCTGAGGACGCGATTAGGGCCCTTGAGCGTGTAATGGACCTGGCTGAGAAGGGCAGGGAGCGAGCACGAGCTCGTGCCAAAATGTTGGCAATGGTCAGCGACAAGGGGCCTGAGTTGGGTTGGCCGATGTGCGAGAAGTTGGAGTTGCGCTCGTATGTTGACAACGAGGAGGAAGACAAGGCGATGCGAAAAGCCGAGAAGTTGGTGAAGGCGGAGAAGCAGGTGGCTGCTGCTGCAGCAAAACAGCGCGACCAGCCGAGGGGGAATTCAGCAGGGGAGCGGTTTTCTTATGAACATCCTGTTGTGAATGTACCTTCCCCTCCTATGCCCCAAGATGGTGTGAGGATCCAGTGCTGGAATTGCCGCCAATGGGGGCACCACCAGAACGACTGTACCCTGCCTCGCGGTGCTGGTCGTGGCCGTGGACGTGGTGGATTTTGACCGTGTGGCCATGAGTGCCGTTGGCCATGAGTGCCGTTGCCGTACGTCGGCGTGTGATCGCAATGAACTTTGGTCTGTGCGGAATTGCGGACGTAGGAATGAATTTTGAAGAACCCTAATTTGTATGGCGTGATGCCGTTGTAAGCGAGCACGAGTCTCGCGTGGTGTGAATTGTGCGAGTTTTTGTTTGAGTGCTTTTCAAGTTTCTTAATTGTGCTTTCTTTGATGCGTAGATGCTTTCTTGGGGCGATGTGTCTCGTGGACGTGTATTGGCGTCGTTGCCGCGATTGCGTGAGTCTTGATGTTTTGACGGAGTGTCGATGTGAGTGCTTAACTCCGATTGTTTTTGCTGTGTTGTCTTAATGCTGTCGGTAAATTTTGCAGGTTTGGGCTTCTGGTTTCGGCAGGCAGCAGGGCGGTCTTGCTGAGTTGCAATGCTAGTTGAGTTTGTTGCAATGCTAGTTGAGTTTCTTATTTGCCCCTTTTCCGCACTGCTTTGTGGTGATCTTTGTGGGCTTGCAGCGGCCGAGTTTCCATTACAAATGTGTCATTTGTCGGCTCTGTAGCCGTAGCCGATTAGAAAACTGAGAGTTTTCTGATCTGTGACAGGTGACTGGAAGTATGACAGTCACCGGGAACCGATCTGAAAACTGAGGTTTTCTAATCGGTCGGAGGCCATAAGAGCCGTCTCAGTGACTGAGAAGGCTTCTTGCCGTGTTCTGATTAACTGTGTGGAAGTCCCGCCCCCCGCCCTTGAGCAGGTTGCACCGTGGCAGCGGTGATCGGAGTGCACTGGTAGCAGCTGAATGGAAGATTGTTCTTGGCCCGCAGAAGGGCAGACGGATCTTTGTTAGGCTCCGTAGAGAGTAGGCTGCGGCATTGCACCTGTGCAGTACTGACTGTTTTGGCAGAGGCTGGCAACAGTTATCCCTCATGGGGGCCTGCGAAGGACCCTCATGCTAGTTCCTGCTTTAAGTGCTGTACAGTAGGCTTAGCCGGGTGTTGGTGCATTGCCAACATACCTGACTTGCGATGAGCAGGTATCCTGTAGCTTTGGAGGGTTTCAGCCCCAGCTAAGTATTTGAACCGTAGCCTAACTCTGAGTGAGAGAGCCGGATATTTTATGTCTCGTGGTGTCGGGAGTGTGGGTACCCCTTGGGATAGCATCCGTGAGAGGTGGGACCTTGTGGGTACCGATTTGGGCTAGGGTAGTAGTCGTATGTCATTATAATTTCCACACGCAGTGCAGCGGCCGAGTTTCCATTACAAATGTGTCATTTGTCGGCTCTGTAGCCGTAGCCGATTAGAAAACTTTAAGTATTCACAAGTCAAAGGCAGCGGTGAACGCAGAGTTATCGGGTAGTGGGTGCTGTTTTATGTTTGTTCTTGGTATCATAAAAATACTGCACTACGCTACATATTCATAGTGAATGCGAGTGCTACTGTAATTTTTCTGCGCGCATGTCGGTGTGCTTAGCATCGAATTGAGGGGTGAACGAGAAGTAAGTTCTCGCTAGTCGTATGAACTAGATGAAGTTGGTTAAATTCCAACTCACCCCACTTGGCCTTCTTATTTTCCTTTGCTACTCTTATATTTCATCTTATGATATTTTTGCGCTTTACTATCCATTGGTTTTGAGTTGCGCGTTGTTTTTCAGATCGGCTGAAAATGAGCGAGTGGAAAGAACTAATTTTCAGCCCATGACCAACACCAAGACCTAAGGTGTGTGCGCTATCTTTCCTAGGTTGGTACATAAGAATTTGCGCGTTTGTGTTATGTGCTTGCTTTACTAAGCGTGGGTTTCTTTGTTGCGCTTTATTTTTCAGATCGGTTGGAAAGGAGCGAGTAGAGAAAGCAAATTTTCAGCCCATGACCAACGCCAAGACTTAAGGTAAAAGCTATACCCTTTCTAAGTTAGAACCTAATTTGTTGTGCTTTTGTGTGAAGTTTCTCACTTGACTAAGTGTTGGTTTATTTTTCCACTTGCTTTTTCAGATCGAATGAGAATGGGCGAGTGGAAAATCTCGGAAGGTTTTACTCCAAGACCAACGCCGAGATTTCTCGCTTGTTGCACGTTGTTTTAAAGAGATTAGGTTAATTCCCTAGAGGCAATTTTCGGACTAGAGCCTTGTTTTGAGCGAATTAGGCTACGAATGGGGCAGCCCTACTTACGATTGGATTGTATTGTGGATAGTAAAAATATTAACGTTTCTAGACTTGTCAAAGTGCATTCAACCACGCATATGCTTTGTTGTGCATCACACTTGTTTATCACACTTGTTGTGCATCACACTCACCAATCACAATGTATCTCGCACCTCACAATGCATATGCCTTCGCATCAAGCTTCCCCCGATATGAATACTCGCAACGTTCGCGTTAGACTGCTTGTGTAGTTATGGCATAGTTAGTATGCGTTTAGTATGCGCCCTAACACACTAAAGCTATGCTAAAACCAACGTTAGTATGCCTTTACTATGTCCCGGATAGCATGTCGTTAGGACGCCTTTAGGGTGTCGGTGTTAGTATGTCCTAACGTCGTCCTATTAACATCATAATGGCATCCTAACGCCAGTTATAGTGCATGTGTTAGTATGTCCTAACGTCGTCCTACGAGCATCATAATGGCATCCTAACGCCTGTTAATATGCATATGTTAGTATGTCCTAACGTCGTCCTATGAACATCATAACGGCATCCTAAAACCAGTTAAGATGCATGTGTTAGGGGCGTCCTAACGGCATCATATGAACGTACTAATGGGTCGTTAAGACGTATGGCGTTAGTATGCCGTTAATATCTAGTCTCACGTAGTAGGTACCGTAACGGTATCCTAACCGCATACTAGCGGCATACTAACTTGACTACATATACTGCTGTTAGTATGCCTTTAGTACACCTTTAGTACACATACTACAATTTCCTAGGACCGTAGGGTAATTTAATAAAAGCTGATATTGTTCAAAATTCTGTCTTGTATGTTGACGAGTTGAGAGTAAAAAAATAATTGAATTATGCAGGAATTTCAAGAGTAACTACGCTTTCAACACCTGGAGATGAAAATATACGAACCATTCAATTTCCTAATGATAGTTTCATTATTTACTTGGATTTTGCTACTATAGCTACTGATGGTACAAACGATATCAAGTTTAGAATAACACACGCCGATACTACAAGTCAACCACAGATTGGCACGGAATATCTTTTGAGATGTTCAACGATAACGGTCAATACCACAAAAGCAAAAAGATTTACATTAAATTCAAGTGTAAATTATATTGAAGCTGATAACGAAGTTGAGTTAAGAATAACGGACTTTTCCGGCGAACAATTTTCAAATAACACTTTACGTTTCGTATTGGAATTGATACGCATACCGTACTTTTAATAATGAATTTCTTCGGTTTTTTTCAGGGGGGACAAAAAACCTCAAAAAATAAAATCCACTTAAAGAGTGCAACTTAGTAGTGTCGAAACGAAGCAAGATGAATACATTAGACTTACATTGTTGGACTGAACGTAAGGATGGTTCTATTTATGACCCAACTCCGATAATGAATGAAGATTTTATTTTTATGTTTCGTAATATAAGTGACAAAACAAGATATTATGAAAAATATGAAGGTGATGACTTAAAAGATGCTTGCATCAATGTTTTTGATGTTATCAAAAAATTTGAAAAATATAATGAAAAAAATGGAATTAGTACAAGAACTCGAGTAAAAAAGAACAAATATTCTTTACCAAGCTTATGTTTCTTGAATGCGTATTATTGGGCACAAGACCATAAAGGTAAAGGTAGAATGAAAATAGGGAAAATGGGTCGGAAAACAAATGAAGGAAACATATGGTGGGAATTTGGATAAATGATTTAAGAACAATTAACATGTATATATATTGAGAACTTAATTAATTTACTTTTCATGTACTTACAATTTTTATTTTTATCTTTTATCTTTTATCTTTTGTTTTTATTTTACATTTATTATTATTATTTTCATTGTAGATTTTTTTTTATTGTATACACATTTAATCACGTAATTTATTCTCAATTTATTACGTAATTATTTCTTGTATTTATTATTTAGTTATTTGGTGGTGGGCTATAATCGGTACTATACTACTATCGTACTTGAAGTATTCGGTCTCTTCCTAAATCTCTGAAAACGTTTATTACGCTTCCACCGCCTAAGGCGCAATAGCCGACGGTGTCGACTCTCTCTTTTCATATTTTTCTTATTGGCCGCATTATTTGCAGGGGTCTTCCAAGACATGCATAACGTGCAGTGCAGGAACGTATTCGTTCTATCGAGCACCCATACACGACTCATGGCAGAATCTGGTGAACCAGGCTTCGGACCCAAAATCTTATGCACTGCCATGTCAAAATTAGTGAAACCAATAGCATCCCTGCCATGGTGAGCATATAGTGATGGGCAATACAACCCTCCGAATGCCCTGTCGCCAACGACATCCCATGAATGGCCTCTTTGCCCGTGGTACTTGAGATAGTACCGAAACGCGTTCCGGTACTATCTCAAGTACCGAAACGCCGGATTTTTTTTCGATGCCCTCCTTTGATATGGAGATGCTACCCTTCATATATTTTCGTCCCAGGCACCCAAACTGAGTTGCGTTATGCGCCATTGGTCTATAACACACGTATATTGGGCGCACGAGGGCGTCGAATGCCGTTGGGTAGCAAAATTTTGGCCTTCAATTTTCGCTTAGTTCTGCAAATACCCAGATTTTCTATACCCCCGCGACTTCAACCGCAAATTTTGGCATCAAGATGAGGCCGGATGGAAAATCTGACGAGACACCGCAGATCGGGCAACTCGCGAACTTGTCAACATGGGTCTCCGAATCTTCATCCGGAGCGTGTAGCGGGAGTTATGCGGCGAAACATGCGGGTACTTGTAATAGTACCGAAAATTTTAATTAATTTTATGGTGTTTCACCCCCCGAAAGCATGCCGCGCATACACATACCTAAAGTCGATGGGAGTAAATTTCAGCAACAACAATAAATCAAAAGGGTCCTAAATGATTTTTCGAAACCTTCATGGGACACATACACCCCCTCTAGTGCCCATAATAAAGCATAAGGCTTGGTACTTGTGATAGTACCGAACCACGGGGCAGTAGTGTAGCCATGAATACTTGTCGGATGTCTCCGCACGGGCACACATGCCCGCAAAGTGATTCCAATTCGGATGGAGAGCATTGAAGCTCATCCGATCACCGGCATGCGTGTATCTCAGAATGCGAGTAGGTTTCATGTGTGTCTTTGGTGACATGTATTTATCAAAAGCATTTATGACCTCAGGGCGTGTCCTGATGAATGTGTACACTTGTTCTATAATATTACAACAATTGCCGATGTTGAACTGTTCACATTCTAGCATTTTGCTAACGAAGTAAAAACATGCATATATTCTGCATTCATTGGCGATACTCCACGCCTTGTGAGCACTTTCACAATAGCATTTCTGCGCCCCACTAGTCGACACATCGGCTCCTTTGCCATTATATGTGAAGCTCGACTGTCGCAGCAACATTTCTCCCACATATTCCGATAAGACGCTTGAATGCCCAAGTGCCGCGTCACCCATGGCCTGCATTCGCGTATGTGCAATCGAACGACAATCACCATTCATCACATCACGCAACCAAGTGGTACTCACTCGTATATTGCAGTAGAATTCCAGAATGAACTTATGTGTGAAATGCTCCGTTGGATTAAAACCCAGGTCACACATGGTCGGAATTATTTCTCATCGAGATGGCGAAGCAAGATAAGTCTTCAATAACTGAATTGTTCTGTCAAGACGCGTCTTCGCTTCAAGCATGCACTGAACAGCATGCGAGCATCAATGGCTATATTGGCTTGCCGATGCGTCAAGTTCACCTAGTGCTCTCGAGTTCACAACTCGATGGTGGTAACGCATGAGATGCGTGAGAGCACTAGAGTATATGAGGAGTATTGAGCTCAAGCCCGCACTTCTGGTCTATAGATTGTTGCACGCATACCCACCAAATACTTACACGTTGTTGTTACAGTTCAATAACGGCCGTGCCATACTTTTGATCGTTAAGACCTTGGCAGTAACCTAGTTTTTAAAAATGATTCTTGTCGACCCCACACTAATTTCGTTACCCCCCTTCTTGTCTAGACTATATTTTTATTTAATTGTGTTTGAATTTTTTCGATTGCGGCTTGTCTTTCGAGTTTCGGTATATTCTAAAGAGTTCAAGTATTGTGTAAGCCGTATTAGGTTCGTGGTACGACACAAGACGGAGTTTACTCTATCTATTTGAAATATTTTTGAATAAATGTTTTCAGTCATTTTTCGATTTTTTTGATTTCCGACTCCGAGAGTGAATTCATTTTGGTTCCTAAAGATGAAGCCATGTAAACTTCTTGAGGGTTTGATTTGTTTACAAATAAATATTCTCTCGCATTATTATTTGACATCTTGAATAGAATTCTTTATATATTTTTTGAACTAATGGATTCATAGTGTAGTCAATTTTGAAGCTATTTCCCGTCTTTAAATCGTGAATTCTTACGTGACCATTGTTAAAATTGTAATATATCTATTTTTCGGTTAGATGGCGACATGAGAATATAATTCTAAACTTTATGTACCACGAAAAGTGAATAAAAGTTCGAGGCCACTGAAAAAAGTTCAAGGTTGTTCTTAAAGAGTGTGAATTCCAAAACGTTCGAGGCCACAGAGAGCTTTTTGTGGAAAACTATATTAACCATGAGGTTTTTCACCAGGGTGTATAACGGTACCCGATAGGGTAATACTACGGCCATTTGGGAATTCAGAATAGGAATTAGTACGGTATCACATCATCCGATGACATCTCGCGATATCGAAGCTGAAGATGAAGGGTGACGGTGATGACGTCCGGCTTGCTCGGCCAGTCACTCACTACACAAGCGACACTCGGCGACACAAGTATCGCATGCGTTGACTTTTTGAGGAAGCAACTAAGTGCTACGCACCAACAATTAGTGCTCACAATTTTCTCAACGTTCCTTGCCTTGTGGGGCGGCCGGTGCTGTGACTGTTGTAAATATGCGCAGGGATTGTTTGAATGCTCGACGGTTTTTTATTTTTCAGTTTGTTTATGTTGATATTTAAGCTCACGATATTGGGTGTGCGCAGTGTGTGTCGCAGTTATTCCGATGGATGCCGAGGAGGGACGCGTTCTTTTGAGGTGTGGAAGTCTAGGGCAACCTAGCTTGGGATGAAACCCAACCGCATCGGACTCGTGGTCACTTGCCCATTTATTCACCTTGAATATGTACGCAAAGTTTGAGGAGCAACGACTCAGGATAAGGCATCGGCTGTTTTATTTTTTTATGGGTTTGTGGCTAATTCGCGACCTCTAGAGGTGTGGAAGTCGAGGTTGGTGTATGCCAACCTTGCTTGGGCTCAACCCCAACCACATCGGACTCACCTCATTCACACTTTTTTAACTTCACTGCCATGCATCGTGTGTTTTGTTGAAGTTTGGAAGGGTCTTAGGCTGATTTCTTTTTTGGGTTTGAAGTTATCTTCGAACCCAAAAATAAATTCAGCCATTGCCTTGTATCCACGCAATACACCTCAAACTTGGTAGTTGTATTGCTTGGACACATTTTTATTGATACACACAACGACGAAGCCGCAGGTTGCGTGAAGCTTAAGGTATGTAAGTAAGCAAAGTTGATAGGAGTGTATGAACTTTCCATGAACCCAAAAACGAATTCAACCTAAGACTATAATGCTAACATCATAAGACGCAACTTTGCATAACTACTGAAGCTACAATAAAGATAACAATATGAGTTCGATGTGGTTGGGTTTGAGCCCAAGCAAGGTTGGCATACACCAACCTCGACTTCCACACCTCAAGAGGTCGCGAATTAGCCACAAACCCATAAAAATATAACAGCCAATGCCTTATCATAAGTCGATGCTCCTCACACTTTGCGTACATATTCAAGGTGACCATATTGACAAGTGACCACGAGTCCGATGTGGTTGGGTTTGAGCCCAAGCAAGGTTGGCATACACCAACCTCGACTTCCACACCTCAAGAGCTCGCGAATTAGCCACAAACCCATAAAAATAAAACAGCCGATGCCGTATCCTAAGTCGTTGCTCCTCAAACTTTGCGTACATATTCAAGGTGACTAAATGGGCAAGTGACCACGAGTCCGATGCGGTTGGGTTTCATCCCAAGCTAGGTTGCCCTAGACTTCCACACCTCAAAAGAACGCGTCCCTCCTCGGCATCCATCGGAATACCTGCGACACACACTGCGCACACCCAATATCGTGAGCTTAAATATCAACATAATCAAACTGAAAAATAAAAAACCGTCGAGCATTCAAACAATCCCTGCGCATATTTACAACAGTCACAACACCGGCCGCCCCACAAGGCGAAGGAACGTTGAGAAAATTGTGAGCTCTAATTGTTGGTGCGCAGCACTTGGTTGCTTCCTCAGAAAGTCAACGCATGCGCTTGTGTCAGTGAGTGACTGCTGGACGTCATCACCCTTCAGTTCGATATCGCGAGATGTCATCGGATGACAGACGCTGTAATTAATTCCTATTCTGAATTCCAGCGTCTGTAGTATTACCCTAAACGATATTGGACACGAAGTGGGAACGTCATCGTCATCGGACCTGAGACAGGTCGTCATCGTCTCTTCGCCGGAAATTTCCGGCGAAATCACATCAACACATTGCATGCTGCCGAGCGGACGGGAGGGCAGCATACATGCTGGGGAAGGCAGGTTGCATGGTGCCGCATGGTGCCGAGAGCAGGTTGCATGCTTGCATGCTGGGGAATAGTTTTCAGAAGCATATGAAAAATATTATATTGCTTCTAAAAACTATTCTTACTTATTATATATCATAAACCCTTAGCCTTGCCCTTTACCGCTGCACGCGACCGGCAAGCATCTTTGAAACTCGGAAGTTTCAAAGATGCGTTTGGTATTTTGGGTGCACCCTAAAATTACAAAACAGCCGAGCGCTTCCCGTTTGTGCGGGATATTCACATTTATTCCACTGCATATTTCATATGAAATATACACATAAGCACGAAGGCATCGGCCACGCATCTTTGAAACTAACGAGTTTCAAAGATGCGTTTTTTGTCATTTGGGTGCGCATACCCAAATAACAAATCAGCCGAGCGCTTCCCGTTGGCGTGGGGTATCCAACGCTTGAATATTGAATATTCATTATGATATGAGTTAGCATGCGAGGTTGCAAAGGCATCGGGACAGAATCTACGAAACTGTCCTATGCCTTTGCCTTTGGGTTTGGGTTCGAACGTACCCAAACCCAAAGATGCCAAACAGCCGAGGGCTTCCCGTGCGTCCTAGCGCACGAAACTTGGCACAAATACTTCCAAGATACATATCTTTAATTTACCTGAAGCTCAAGGCTTCAAGTTACTTGTGCGCCCAACGCGCAATTTATTTCTAAGGCAGATGTTTTGGGTTTGGGTTCGAACGTGACACCCAAACCCAAAGATGCCAAACAGCCGAGGGCTTCCCGTGCGTCCTAGAACGCGAAACTTGGCAGAAATACTGCCAAGATACATATCTTCAGGTTACTTGAAGCTCAAGGCTTCAAGTTTCTTGTGCGCGAAACGCGCAATTTATTTCTAAGGCAGATGTTTTGGGTTTGGGTTTGGGTTCGAACCCAAACCCAAAGATGCCAAACAGCCGAGGGCTTCCCGTGCGTCCTAGATCACGAAACTTGGCAAAAATACTGCCAAGAGATATATCTTTGAGTTACCTGAAGCTCAAGGCTTCAAGTTACTTGTGCGCCCAACGCGCAATTTATTTCTAAGGCAGATTTATTGGGTTTGGGTTTGGGTTCGAACACAAACCCAAACCTAAAGATGCCAAGCAGCCGAGGGTTTCCCCTGCGTGTGCATGTGTGTTAATTCATATGAAATATTCCATGAAATAAATGTGAATATCCCGCACAAACGGGAAGCGCTCGGCTGTTTTGTAAAATTAGGGTGCACCCAAAATACAAAACGCATCTTTGAAACTCGGAAGTTTCAAAGATGCTTGCCGGTCGCGTGCAGAGGTAAAAGGCAAGGGAAAGGGTTTAGGATATAGAAGAAGTAGGAATAGTTTTCAGAAGCACTAGAATACTTTTCATATGCTTCTGAAAACTATTCCTACTGCCGCTAAATCTTAATCCCTTTGCCTTTCCCTTTGCCTTTGACCTTCCGTTCGCAGTTTTACCATCGCATGTGCACCTGACCTCGCGTCGGAGCGGTCGGGTGGCACCTCGGATCCGGCGAAATGACGATGACGACCTGTTCAGGTCTGATGACATCTTCGATCGCGCGGAATCAGTTCCCACTTCCTGTCCAATATCGTATACCTAAAACTAGCCAAGTATAAAACAAGATCAGACCCTGAAAGTGATTTTCAGGCCCTGAAAGTGAAGTTCAGGGCCTGAAAATGAAAATCAGGCCCTGAAAAAGAAGTTCAGGGCCTGAAAATTTCAATCGTAAGTAGCCCCCCATCTGCCGGATTTACTCCAGCACCGGAGCATGGAAAGGACACCATACCGCATTTTGTGGACATAGTAATCCTGGAAGGAACCGAGAAAGGAAACAAACAGCCGGGATACACACACCAGAGAGCAATGCGGGCAGATGTTGGGCATATACACCTAATTGAGGTAACTTATACCGATGAAATGAGCTGGGAGGAGGCACTAAAAACAAAATATACGAAATATGCACCTTTGGTAAAACTACCAGAGTTGTATGGGTACAAGGTAACCGCACTACACGTGATAGTATTCGGAAACACATGTACTATATATGTCATGGGGAGACAGACTTTCGCCCCCCCATAAAATGGGGGTGACTGTCTCTTTCATGGGGAACGCAATTATTTCCCCCAACAGTCGCGGCGGGACTAGCCGCGTGCCCCGCGGGTCCAGCGGGGTACCGACAACGGCAGATTGGGGGGAAAACAGAGTGTAACAAACGCCGGCTTCTCATGGTACCGCGCCGGGTTTGTCCAGCTGGTGACACACGTGACAGAGATGACAAGTATGACAGGCTTCGCTAAGATGACTGCCCGAGAGGTGCCAGAGAAGATATGGTCATTATCGGGTGACCAAGAAATGATAAGATGAAGATGACAGTGACTACTCTGCCACTGACGTGTCGGTAAAAATGTGGTGAACGGTAACATTGTTAGAGCTGGCATGGAATAATGACTTTCCATTGGCCAGATGAAGATTTAAGGGCTAGAACCCGTTACAGTTTTGGGAAATGTGACAGAGCATTGAGATATAAGTAAGGTCTGACTGTAGGTCAGGCTAGTGGACTCATTATTGTTTTGCCTTCGCAAGTGCTAGGCGGCTGTTCGCGTGCCAGTGCTAGAGTGCTAAAACAGTTCTGCTCACAGCTTTGTACGCAATAATTCGTACTTTGTGGTTATCATACCGATCTTTTATGAATATATTTTACTGCTGTTTTTATTCTTTTTCAAAACAATAATGTCCTGCGCGGAGCGGCTTTTTATTTCAAGTGTTAATTCGGAAGTAAAGACCCTTTGGCGACAAGTCAGCAGCAGTTTGTGAGAGCGGATTCGGAAGTCAGGCGACTCCGAGGGGCACCCAAGGTGCACTGGCGGACCCTTCTTCTTTCCTAGACTTGGTGATACTTGCACGGAAAAGGGTCACCAGTGGCGGCGGCAGCGGATCAGCACTGAATTTACTGGTTAATGAGCAGCTTTCTCTTATCTTGCGATATGCTCAGCTCCACCACCTTGTCTCACAGTGAATCCAGGGGCACCCATGGTGCACTGGCCTTGCTAACTGAAAGGCAGGTTTTCTTCATTAAGAAGTTAATCAGCACGGCATCAGCGTGGGCGGCGGCAGCTACAGAGCGGATCAGCGGTGAATGACCACCTTGATGAGCTATTTTCCAGTGGTCCCTCCAGCTCCACCACCTTGTCTGAAGTGAATCCAGGGACACCCCTGGTGTACTGGCCTAACTGAAAGGCAAGTGTGCGACCTGGGAGCTAATTAGCGGCGGCATCTGCTTGGGCCTACTAATCAGAAGCGGATCAGCAGTGAGTTGTTACCTTTACGAGTGGGCTTGCACTCTACGGTTTCTCTGGTGGCCCCAACCTGTCTGACAGCTAATCCAGGGACACCCCTGGTGTACTGGCCTAAGCCTGAAGCGGGAGTGGGTTTACCAGAGGATTAGCAGCGACATCAGCCCTGAAGGCGAAGAGTGAATAGACTTCATACACACTATCTACTTGTTTGGCAGAGGTCTCTGGTGCCTCAGATGGTTGAAGTCCAATGGCAGCGTGAGATTGCCAGAGGATGAAGTTCGTCGTGTAAGGAGACGTGCAGCACGACATCGATGGGATGAGGCTACGGACGAGATCTACATGATCACGCTGTCGGGCAAGGAGGTGAGAATACCCAAGCCTGCTGACCGTCTTGCATTGGTCAAGGAATACCACTCCTGAACTGGCCATTGGGGAATAAGACGTACGCAGCATCTTCTGTGGCAGCGCCATTGGTGGGCCGACCTGAAGAAGGACGTGGAGGCTGTGGTCACTCAGTGTGAGACCTGCCAGCGCGTGAAAACCCACTACGCAAGAGAGGAGGCGTGTTTGTCCCCCCTCGAGATCGTGTCGTTCATGTATCGTTGGTCGCTGGACTTGGCATGGCCTTCGAGGAGGGAGACCAAGGCTGGCAACAACAGGGTGCTCATCATGACCGAGCACTACACCAGGTTCATAGTCTGTGTGCCTATTCCCAACAAGGAGGCAAGGACCATCGCGGCGGCATTTCGCAGTCATGTCCTGGCTGTGTTCGGTGCGCCAGCAGAGTGCTTGGTGGATGGAGGCAAGGAGTTCGAGGGTGAGTTCGAGCAGCTATGCAGAGACTGACCGATAGACAGACGAGTCACCTCGCCAGACTCTCCAGAAGGCAACGGGCTTACCGAGCGAGTGGTGCGTACAATGAAGTTTTGCTTCAAGAAGATCGCCTTGGAGAAGGGCCTCGACTATGAGTGGGATGAACAGCTCTGGCCGCTCGTGCTGAGCTACAATGCAACACGCCAAGAGTCCACAGGAGTGGCGCCGTTCACCTTGCTGTTTGCCCAAGAAGCAGTGGTGCCGCCAGATCTGAAGCAAGCGCCCAGCATGAACTTCAGTCCAGAGGTCAAAGATGACAAGGACGCCCGAGTCAAGGACCTCCTCCTGAGAGCACAGGTAGTGAGGCGACTGATGGTGCACGCTGGCTGCAGCCTGGAGGTTGCACAGCATCGTGATACTTTACATTATGAAGGAAGAAGGGGTGGGGGCATTGAGCCTAAGCCACACCAGTTTAAAGTGGGTGACTTCGTCTACATCAGACAGAAGCCTCGCAGCGGCATGGAAGTCGCGACCAAGTCCGCCATTCTGAAGCTGGTCAAGATACAGCGAGATGGTGTTGTGGTGCTTGAGGACGCCACCAAGTTAAGGGAAAAGAGCACTGTGCAGAGCATCGCGCCATGTCACCTGCAGGTGAAGGACCAGTATGACTGCAGTGCAGCCGTGCCCATCAGACACCTTGCATGTGAAGTGTGCAGGAAGACTGATGGGGAAGCAGAGATGTTGTTGTGCGACGCGTGCAACAAGGGGTACCATTTGTGGTGTCTTACCCCAGCATTGGATGAAGTACCAGAAGGCGAGTGGCTATGTCCTAGGTGCTCAGGCACGAGGATGCAAGCTGCTAGCGCTGAGGTACAGACCCAAGAAACCAAGAGCTCTTGTGTCCTGGAGGACAGATTGGGGTTGAAGGAGCACCAATTGAATGAGAAGCTGTCCTCAGACATGCGCCTGCTGCCAACAGACGTGGGTCCCCGTCGTGTGGTGAAGGGAGACAGATTTCAGCCATGGCATGCTATCTCATCAAGGGAGATGCTATTGGAGGAGAAGGACATGTTCCTCTGCGTGCCAGATCAGATTGATTGGGGTAGACAGGACAAACTCTCCGAGGCTGTGCAGATCTTCATGCCAGGGCACTGGAATGAGGGCCATCGCACCGTGCTGAGCAAGAAGTACCGGGAACAGAAAGCAATGGCAAGGCAACTGAGGGATGCACCTCTGGTGCCTGCTTTGGCTGAAGAAGAAATTGAGAAGCGAGGAGAATTGAGACATGTGACCAGGGCTCAGGTGCGCGAAGCTAGCGCACTGCAGTGGGGGCTTGAGCTGGTCATCACGGTGCCTTCCGAGGTGAGGCGCTTGGCGACAGAGGTGGACTGGAAGTCCATCGATGGCGTGTGGGACCCATGGGCAGGTACTGGGGTCATCAGTGAGGTGATGGTGGAGCAATGGCCGCAGTTGAGATTTATGAATAATGACTGGAACTCTCAGTTGGGTTGGTCTGAGGCGCGTGACGCACTTCAGCCAGGTAACTATCGCATATGGAAGGAGAAGTATGGTGTCTGTGATGCAGTGGTGACTTCGCCTTGGTTTGCAGCGCTGGATATCGCGTTTCCATTGGCAGTTATGGCCAGTCGTGTGGTGGCATGTGTCCATGTTCCTTCTTACTATTTGACAGACATGACCGAGAGCAGAGCTGCGTACTTCAGACGATTGAGTCAGTCTGGACGCTTGCATGTGATTGGGCATCTAGAACATGGACCTATTGGCCGCAGATGCATGTGGGTTTTGGTGTTCAAGAACCCTCTGGTCAGAGCCAGGATGTTACAGGATGGAGAAGGTGAAGGCATTGGTATGTTCACTTTCAGTTTGGGCAAGTTCATGGCGGATGGTGATACGACCCAGTATGCTGAACAAGCCCATATTTGAGTCTGTGCTACTGCAGGCAGCAGCTACAGATGGGGGATGTTGGAAATCTGGGCTTGCATATAAGAGCTTAGCGTTCGATCTCAGAATATCAGAATTTCAAAAAATTTGTAGCTCTACGATCTTGTGCTGTGTTAAGACTGCCTGGATGATTGCCGACACGAGTGAATGTTAAGAACGAGTTTATGTCTATCCGCGAGTGTTAAGATTGCTCGGACCCGACAGTATTCGTATCATCATGTGCACGCGTTTGCGACAGCTGTAACAAACGCCAGCTTCTCATGGTACCGCGCCGGGTTTGTCCAGCTGGTGACACACGTGACAGAGATGACAAGTATGACAGGATTCGCTAAGATGACTGCCCGAGAGGTGCAGACCTGCCAGAGAAGATATGGTCATTATCGGGTGACCAAGAAATGATAAGATGAAGATGACAGTGACTACTCTGCCACTGACGTGTCAGTAAAAATGTGGTGAACGGTAACATTGTTAGAGCTGGCATGGAATAATGACTTTCCATTGGCCAGATGAAGATTTAAGGGCTAGAACCCGTTACAGTTTTGGGAAATGTGACAGAGCATTGAGATATAAGTAAGGTCTGACTGTAGGTCAGGCTAGTGGACTCATTATTGTTTTGCCTTCGCAAGTGCTAGGCGGCTGTTCGCGTGCCAGTGCTAGAGTGCTAAAACAGTTCTGCTCACAGCTTTGTACAATAATTCGTACTTTGTGGTTATTATACCGATCTTTTATGAATATATTTTACTGCTGTTTTTATTCTTTTTCATGTTGGAAATCTGGGCTTGCATATAAGAGCTTAGCGTTCGATCTCAGAATATCAGGATTTCAAAAAATTTGTAGCTCTACGATCTTGTGCTGTGTTAAGACTGCCTGGATGATTGCCGACACGAGTGAATGTTAAGAACGAGTTTATGTCTATCCGCGAGTGTTAAGATTGCTCGGACCCGACAGTATTCGTATCATCATGTGCACGCGTTTGCGACAAGAGCGTTCCTTCGTGTGTCACTCTTCGCCGCCTACGTGGCACTGTGGGGACTCAGTACTTTGTACCGCACCAGAATCGCCATCAATAGCCAGAGTAGCTCAACGGCAGAGCGCTCGTCCGGTATGCGAGAGGTCACGGGCTCGATCCCGGCCTGGCTCACCTTTTTCGGGCTTCTGGATCTAGCGGTACAGTTTCTGTTTCCCCATGAGGTTATGGGCCCACCACGCTTCCACTGCGCATCGCGGTTGTGTGGTTGTGCCACGTAGACACTTCAGAGTGAGGTTGTGTCATGGGGAACGCAATTATTTCCCCCAACAGTCGCGGCGGGACCAGCCGCGTGCCCCGCGGGTCCAGCGGGGTACCGACAACGGCAGATTGGGGGGAAAACAGAGCGTTCCTTCGTGTGTCACTCTTCGCCGCCTACGTGGCACTGTGGGGACTCAGTACTTTGTACCGCACCAGAATCGCCATCAATAGCCAGAGTAGCTCAACGGCAGAGCGCTCGTCCGGTATGCGAGAGGTCACGGGCTCGATCCCGGCCTGGCTCACCTTATTCGGGCTTCTGGTCTAGCGGTACAGTTTCTGTTTCCCCATGACTCTTCCTGTTTCACCCCTCGCCGTGTAGTGTCACTTGCATCTTGCCTGCCGTCAGTTCCGACCGATAATAAAACACCTAAGTTATTTTATTATCTCATCTTAGTCTCCGTATGTCTCTGCGAGTGCCCGACAGTTCTTGGAGTACAACCTGCGTATATATATATGATATATATATTTCAGGTTCTCCATAAGGTTATGGTGCCCTTACACGCTTATTCTTACGTACCTCGTTGACTCGTTGACAAGATCGCTTCACGCCCTGTGATTCTACCCGACATCTATCCGACATCTTCCGACATCCCGACATCAGCGCCGGACCGCCTTGCAAACAGCGCCGGCCGACACTACATTAAGCCGCCTCTTATTTCCGAATTCTTCAGCCGTTTTCCTATTGCACACCTTCTGGCTTCGTGCTCTGGAACCTCTTATTCCGACATCTACGCCTTCAACACTCTGGCCAACAGCACCTCTGCTGCCGGAAAATTGGCTTACCGCACGACGTTTTTGACCTCGCCGCCGTGTTCCTCGTCGAAATCTACCCCAATTTGACTTTTTCATCGTTCGATTTGGTTATTTTTGGCGAAAGTTACGTTTTCGTTTGGGAACCCTAAGTGTTGGGCTCCAGATTTTCCAGCTTACAGCGGCCATGGCTTCGTATCGTCAGCGTTCGCGCATTTCTGCAGTTGCCTCCGCGCTGCAGGTGGTTCGACGACGAGAACTTACCCCTGGCTACGATCTGGTGGTGTCCGGTGGTGCTTATGCACCAGACACCAAAATCGAGTCCATCAACCCCATCGTCGACATGAGCTTTGACCACTACGAGCTCACCCCGCAGCATCCTCCACTCTTCCCTCCACCCTGCGTGCCCCTTGGCCACTGCCTGGTGGTGTTTGGTGGTGCTGCAGCCCTCATCCCACCGCTTTTCCTCTCTGCTTTCGCACTTGTGTGCGGCGGAGTGGAGGCACACCTCATCTTCCGCCGCCTTCGCCTCTCTCAGAGTGCCCGCGTCACCGCACGCGCTCTGGTGGTGCCGCCCAGCCTCGCCCCGCACCGCGTGGGCGTTGTTTGACCGCATCCTGGCGGCGCTCGACTTCATCCGCCATCGAGAGCTGCGCCGCCATCCACCCTCGACCGCTAGAGCCTAGGATTGCCGGCTGGCCTGCGGGAGTAGCTTATCCCCGCAGCACATGCATGGGCGTGAGCCCCTAGAGCACGCATCTAGAGACCAACGCAGGCGGAGCCACACTAGTTGGGTTGAAAAAGACCCCTTTGGGTCTCACAAGATGTATGTTTCCTTAGGGTTTCGCCTTTGTGCTTGCCGTAGGATGTTAGGCCTGGCCTGGCAAGTTGGCATCGTGGCACCTCACACCTTCAGGGTGAGGTGGTGTCATGGGGAGACAGACTTTCGCCCCCCCCCATAAAATGGGGGTGACTGTCTCTTCCTGTTTCACCCCTCGCCGTGTAGTGTCACTTGCATCTTGCCTGCCGTCAGTTCCGTCCGATAATAAAACGCCTAAGTTATTTTATTATCTCATCTTAGTCTCCGTATGTCTCTGCGAGTGCCCGACTGTTCTTGGAGTGCAACCTGCGTATATATATGTGATATATATATTTCAGGTTCTCCATAAATATGAACACACGGAGAAGATACCGACACCTAGGATTTGACGAACAGGAAGCGCTACACCTACTCAGAAAAATACACGACCTCGCTACAGGATACGCAATAAGCCTAAACTGACTTTATAGAAAAAAAGTGGACACCAAGCCGGATTGAAGGGAAAAGGATAAGAGTCATGGGGACTCACAAAGCCCCACACCCCGAGAAAGGGTGTTTTTTTCCTTTTTTTTTTCTTTATCTGGCATGTTCTCAACATACACATAGGTTCGTAATAATCAAGGCATATTCCAGCATGCCAAGTGATCGTAGAGCTACAATTTTTTTGAAATTCTGATATTCTGAAACCACATGCAAAGCTCTCACATGCAAGCCCAAATTTCTCACATCCCCCATCTGTAACTGCTGCCTGCAGTAGCACAGACCTAAATGTGGGCTTGTTCGGCATACTGAGTCGTGTCACCATCTGCCATAAACCTGCCCAAGCTGAAGGTGAACATACCAATACCATCGTCTTCACCACCTTGTAACATTTTGGCTCTCACCAGAGGATTTTTAAATACCAAGACCCACATACATCTGCGGCCAATAGGTCCATGTTCCAGATGCCCAATCACATGTAAGCGTCCGGCCTGACTCAGTCGCCTGAAGTAAGCTGCTCTGCTCTCTGTCATGTCTGTCAAATAATAAGAGGGGACATGTACACATGCTACCACACGGCTGGCCATGACTGCCAATGGAAACGCAATATCCAGCGCAGCAAACCAAGGAGACGTTATCACTGCGTCATAGACGCCATACTTCTCCTTCCATATACGATAGTTGCCAGGCTGAAATGCATCACGCGCCTCAGACCAACCCAGCTGAGGGTTCCAATCATTGTTCATGAACCTCAAATGCGACCACTGTTCCACCATCACCTCACTGATGACTCCAGTACCCGCCCACGGGTGGAACCCTCTCATTCGTGTCGCGAGGTCTTTTTATTTGTCGTGTCGCAAAAAGATTCGTTTATATTAACGACGCTTCGCAGCTTTTTCAGAAATATGCTGTTTTTCATTTCGTTTCCCTTAAAGGAGCGAAACAGGTTTCCTGGAAAAAAGTGACATCGTACACACCGCACCGCAGGAGATGTCCCTGAAAAATTATGCCGTTGGAAATTTTCCAAAAATTTCCTGCCGATGTCAGCAGTCCTACCCAGGATTGTGTTGAGCGCTCGCGCTTTACCGGCCAATCATGATACGATAGCATCTGAGGGATACCGATCTCAGCATCAGCAGTCCTACCCCGGATTGTCTCGACCGATCGCGCGTAACCGACAACGAGAGACACGTTTAACAATTCACAATTATACCACAAAGATATGCGGAATTTCCAATTATGAATTCGTCGCAAACTACTCTGTCAAGTTTACCGTTTTCAGCATCAGCAGTCCTACCCCGGATTGTCTCGACCGACCGCGCGTAACCGACAACGAGAGACACGTTTAACAATTCACAATTATACCACAAAGATATGCGGAATTTCCAATTATGATTTTGTCGCAATCTACTCTGTCAAGTTTACCGTTTTCAGCATCAGCAGTCCTACCCCGGATTGTCTCGACCGATCGCAGTTTTGCAGTTTTGTCGCACGGTGCGACAAATAAAATAACCTTGCGACAAAAATGAAGTGCATCCTTGGCTCGGGCCCGCTTTCCGGAAGGCCGACCGGAGCAAATATTCATCCATGTCATAGTACCAAAGTGCATGGGTGTATGTGGTCTTTATGTTGCTCACTCCTTCAGTGTCACTTACCACGTAGTATTTTGGGAGGTAACGGTATGGCTCCCGCAGAAGGCACGAGTAATCTCTAGCTTCCTTGGCCCGTCTATCCGCCGAAACATTCATCACACTCGGCAAGTCATCTCTCCTTGTGTGTGACTTAACGTGTGCCACATTGGTCACCACTCCTCTGCCTTCCCTCATGTCAATGATGGCTGCTATGAGGGAGTACAAGGCGTAATTCTCCATCTTCCTCCAGAGCCTAGGGTCCCTTCCTTTATCGAATCTGATTTTCCGCACATTATCTATGGTGTTCTTGGAATCGGTGTGTACCGTGATGTCCGTCCCCAAGTCTTGCCACAGTAAAGCTAAAAGTAACCCGTATGCCTCCGCCCTTGGGACCGATTGTTCCCCTGGTATAGCCGACATCATAAACGATTCGTCCTCTGTTACCACAGCGCACCCCGCTCTACTATCATTGATACTCCCATCCGAGGCATATTGTCTTTCCTTCCTAGAGAAAAGTTCCTCCATGGTGGTAATGACCCCCGTGTCTTTGAAAAGTGTCGGGGCATCCCAGCTATGTGACCTATACCGCTTAGCTCTACCCCACATCATCCTGGGGAGTGTCTTCACAAGGTCTCCGGAAATCCCTTCCACTCTGAGCCTCGTGCCCACATTTACCATGTCCCGAAAGGCCGTGTACATGACACCGCCATCATTCTCCCGAAGCATGCGTTCCATCACCCCCGTGGGTCTCGCGCCCGCTCCAAAAAGTTCTCCAAGAGTCCGGTGACCATGTAACTGCAAGAAATGCATCCACCTTGCATTCTTTACCATGACTTTGGATTGGAGACCCAGGAAGTCATTGAGAGTGCAGTTCTCTCCGGTGTGCCAATGTGGGTTAGCCTCGATCCGCTTACCGCTGCGCCTGAGGCCTTCACCTGCCTCCCTGAGATATTCTGGATATCCTGCACACTTTTTAACCGATGGCATAGGGTTTCTTTTATCCTTGATATCCCCTCGGAGCAGGTTCCAACCTGTTTTAGCCCGGAGCTCTTTAATTGTGTCAACCGTTGTGTAATAGCAGTATTTGCTTGGCGATTGTAATGATTGGAGTAGATTGTCTAATTTCGCTGTGAAATACAGTGCCTCGATGTTGTCTATCCCGAACCCCAGACCCGACGAGGTATTGAACACAGCCGCCCTTGGAGTGTTAAGCATGCAATTCAACTTTCTCTGTATAACCTTCCATAATTCCTGGGACATCCCTGCTAGGGTCATGGCTTCCTCAGTGCTTGTAGCCATCCCAGGTTTGCTCCTTGCCATCCAGTTTGCCGCAAAGTAATAACTAAAAATGCTCAGCACGTCAGAATTAATGATCTTGGTGACCTCCGTTTGGCGAAAAGAACTATTATGTAGCCTTCCTAATGCCATAGAGAACTTTTTGTAAACTTTCATGTTATGGTGCCTCCATGCTTCCGACGGCATGAGATGTCCATCCCCCACCACTACCAGATATCCCAAGTATTCCAAGGGGACATTGTTAGGTCTATGTGGAATGAGACATGATTCCCCAGTGTGGTCACGGATGCGGATAACCGGGGGGATCTCTTGGCCAGGAGTGTATGACGTGTAATGGCATTTACCCGGGCTCAAGTGCAAACCTACCGCTCTCAGGAAAGTTGAGAACAAACGAACCATCTCTACAAATTCATCTGGGTCATCACTCACCAATAAGTTATCATCAGCGAACGCACAACCCGGAATGTTTAGGCAGCCATCCTTCCCTTCCAATTCAACTTCTTTCGGCAATCGCATATACTTCATTTTCCACTTGTACCCCATGCCCGCATGTTCTATAAACTTTAGGAAAATATCGTATACAATGTTAAACCGCAATGGCGATAGGGCACAACCTTGTTTACAGCCTTGCTCGATAGGGAAGAAATCAGTGTTACCAACCGGAGACCTAACAGTGCACTGGAAGCCGGATTGGAGATTGTGTATAAATTGCATAACTCCATCATCGAACCCCATGAACTTTAAAGAGTTCACAAATGCCCCAAAGTCAACCGTATCGAAAGCCTTCCTTACATCTGTGGAGAGAATGTACAATGCTTTGTTGTTGCGTTGGGCGTGTTTCACCACATTTTGGAAAACGTTCACTTGGGTGAGGCAGCTGAAGTTTGCTTTACCGGCTGCTTGAGCGTGCGTGATCCCATCCGATTCCGTAATGATTCTTGTCATCCTGTTATTTATGATTTTTGTGACCAATTTATATATGATAGGGAGGAGGGTGATGCCCCTGTAGTTGTTCAAATCTCTACTGTCTCCTTTCTTAAATAGGGGAACGATGACCCCCTGCATCAGTTGTTTGGGGAAAATCCTCGTCAACATGATGGAATTAATCAGCCCCAACACCAAGGTCCTCAGATTGGTGCAATTCTCCTCACATATGTTCCTAACTTCCACGTCTAGATCCCCTCCGGCGGTGTCACTTGGTTTGCATAAGTTAAATATCACTTTAAGTGTATTGATCTCCACTAAGTCTAACGGGTTACACGCTTTGTTGGGGGTGGAGTCGATCACCTCTGTCAACTCACTCACCTCTACCTCTTGCAATACCTCACCTGTGCGGGCTTGCACGCGTTCTCTTATTGCATCGTACACCGGAACACCGCTGACAAATTCGTCGAGGGAGGCGGTCTGGTCCGACGTGCCCCTGGTGGGTTTCCTACCGAGTTTGGCCCACGAGCTCCTAAAAGCCTCTAAAATACCATGCTTGTCCATCACAATCTCTCCTTCCTCTGTCATAATAGCCATCACCGCCTCAGTCCGATCCTTCGGGTAGCACATTACTCGCAATTGGTGACTATATTTGGCGGCCTCCCTCCGGTATCTCTCTGTGAACACCCTCTTACCCTCTAGTCGGTACTCCGCTTCTTGCAAACGATATGTGACCCAAAGTTTCCTTCTGGCGGCCTCTGCATCCGCCATCCATAGCATCACCTCTTCATCTTGTAAAGTGAACTTTCTATGGGTGAAGTGGGGTGGCCGCAACACTCCTGCTTTGTCTTTATATCTGTTCACTGCCGCTCTGAATGCTGAAATGTTCTGTCCTTTCTTCTTAGTATCAACAGTGTGTCGTCCTCCCGTATCCTTGTACCAATCATGCATACCCATCACCGCCCTTTTGACCGCTTTGACCCGTCCTATGGTTGATCTAGTTGTAGACATTTCTTTGCTAATCGGAATCTTGAACTTACCCGGGGTAAAGGAGGATTGAAACGGAGAAGGCACTTGTTTCCCCAGAATGTCTTGTAGGTCTCCTGTACGTGATTCAATTTCCCGCCGTTCCCGACACCGTCCGAAGGCCTCCGGGTCTCCTAGCAGGTTGTTCAATCTGTCACTCATACCCTTATGAAAGGTGCCAAGTTGTGACATAATCTTACCCTTGTCCTCCATAGGGTATCTTGTCTTGACCATTTCCGGGAGTTCCGACACATCTGGCCTCAAAGCCCCTGCAAGCGTGTGCAGGTTGAGACTAACCGTAACCGGGTTGTGATCTGAGTACGAATCGTATAGAGGCCAATATACCCCCAGTGGGTTTTCTACGTACATGGAGTCAATGTATGTGTCTTCCACCCCCCTCAGGCTGCTAGCCAGAATATGGTCAATTCTCCTCTTTGAAAAATCCCTAGGGTCGGAAACATTATTGTTGGCTACGTAGGTCCAGTGGGACTTGGCGTGCCTATCATCTATTAATTCTCCCGTATCATAGACCGCCAACTCACTCATCATTCTCCATAATAGCCTATCGCAAAGGGAATATCGCGGGGCCCTCAATTCATTGTAGTGATCCTTCTCATGATCAATTATTGCATTCATGTCTCCCAAAATGTAATAGTATGGTGTATCTAAATTCTTCCTAATGCATTCCTTAAATTGGAAATGGAAACACTTCATCTCCGCCGCGGTAAACCCAGATGACTGGGGCGGGCAGTAGACTCCTATGAACCAGGCCTCCAACTTTGAGGGCGAGCTCGGGTTAAGGTCCACCTTAATAGCATTGACTCTCCCTCTTAGAATTGGATGAAGTTCACCCCACTCACCAGACGTGCTTGTGACGCAGAGGGAGTTCTTATAGAAAATCGAAACCCCCCATAATCCCGTATGATGGGTGTGATGTATCTCCTTATGGTCAGGGAATATTGCATGTCTAGATTTACTTAGCTTGTCGTCTGTCAGCTTAGTATCGACCATGACTGCTATGTCATGCTTGTCTATCCACCCTCCTTTGCGGTTCCTATCTGTGTCCACCATTGATTTATAGTGTGCATGTAATGAATTTATGTTAATAGTTCCGACGTTTATGATGTGCTCGTCACCCGTATGGCGTGCTCCCTGCCTTACGACTCCTGTGGGTCTGCTTTCCTTAAGCACACCGAACTTCCTCCCAAAGGCTTGCACCGTCTTGTTAAGATCAATTGTTGTCCGTCCTGCGGCCTCTCGTTGTTCGTAGTCCTTCCATGTCGATATGTTGTCCGAGGTGTTCCATCTTCTCCAAAGCACAATCATCCTCATCACCCAAATCCCGCATAGTTGTCCTTCGTATTGGTGCCTTATCCCCATTCTCTCCATCCTACATCTTCTGACTTCCGATCCAGATGTGATCCATCCTGCTACTGCTTCCCATATGCTATCCCCCCCTTTGACCGTCTCCTGGTCTCCTTCTGCGGGGTCGTAAATATATACCGAAGTGCTTCCCTCTTGTGTCCGGGCAACCATTATCAGCCACCAATGTTTGTCGTCGCAAACGGGTATCACCCAGTGTCCAGGGTCGTCACGGGCTGAGCTGTCCCCTATTCTGAACTTCAGTGTCGATCTTACAGAATTTGAGTGGATGCTGTCGTGGGAAGTCGAGCCCATAATGGCCTTTACCACCCTATTCATTACAGCGTCATCTACCTGTCCGTTTCTGTCCGTCTCCCCACTGGCCGAGCCACCTGAAATTCCCAGCGGAGGAGAAATCGCATCATCGCTACCTAACCATTGTGACATCTGTAGGAATATCTTGTTTATCATATTTAGCCGGTGTGCCCGCCCACCCAAGACTCTGGGTGTTGCCTGGTACCACCCATCCCTGTGACGGGATGCATATCAGTTATGGTTGCCCTTGACACGAAGTGAGGTGATCTTATTTTTAAGTATGATGGGTCGTTTATAGTACCACCCTCTGCAAACACACCTCCAAAACGAAGTCGGTCTCTTATGTGCCGAATATACTATTGATCGTGGCCCGGGTATCCCGTGTCTTGGCATCCCCCCACGGAGCCTCCTATCCCAGAATGTCATGACGTGTGCGATCATAACAAACACTCCTATTTCAAAGTGGATGAGAGGGTATGTATCTTGGAGGTCCGTGACCTGTCGCCACAACCTTCTCTCAACAGAGTGTCGGTTTGTGCCGTCTATCATACTAAGCAAATGCTCCCTTATAGTTATCCCAGAGCATGGTGATCAACATAAAATAATTCACTATATATATATATATGTGCGCGGAGCTACCACGAGCTGAGTATATATGTATTATATCACTCTAAACACACCACCACATCGAGTACAACAAATGTATCTCATTGGAATGCATGTGCTCGGAGCTGCCACAGGCTGAGTATATATGTATCTCATCGAAATGCATGTGCGCGGAGCTGCCACAGGCTGAGTACATATGTATCTCATCGGAATGCATGAGCTGCCAAAGGCTGAGTATTTATGTATCTCATGGGAAAGCATGTGTGCGGAGCTGCCCCAGGCTGAGTACATATGTATCTCATCGGAATGCATGAGCTGTCACAGGCTGAGTATATATGTATCTCAGCGGAATGCATGTGCGCGGGGCTGCCACAGGCTGAATATATATGTATCTCATCGGAATGCATCAGCTGCCACGTTCTAAGTATATATGTATCTCATCGGAATGCGTGTGCGCGGAGCTGCCACGGGCTGAGAATATATGTATCTCATCGGAATGCGTGTGCGCGGAGCCGCCACAGGCTGAGTATATATGTATCTCATTTGAATGCATGAGTTGTCACGAGCTGAGTATATATGTATCTCATGGAAATGCATGTGCGCGGAGCTGCCACAGGCTGAGTATATGTGTGTTTTATCGAAATGCATGTGCACGGGGGTGCCACAGGCTGGGTATATATGTATCTCATCAGAATGAATGTGCGCGGAGCTGGCACGGGCTGAGTATATATGTATCTCATCAGAGTGCATGTGCGCAGGGGTGCCACAGGCTGAGTATATATGTATCTCATCGGAATGCATGTGCGCGGAGCTGCCACAGGCTGAGTATATATGTATCTCATGGGATTGCATGTGCGCGGAGCTGCCACAGGCCGAGAATATGTGCGTGTTTCATCGGAATGCATGTGCGCGGAGCTGTCACAGACTGAGTATGTATGTATCTTATTGGAATGCATGTGCGCGAAGCTGCCACAGGCTGAGTATATATGTATCTCATCGGAATGCTTGTGCGCGGAGCTGCCACATGCTGAGTATATATGCATCTCATTGGAATGCATGAGTTGTCACGAGCTGAGTATATATGTATCTCAAGGAAATGCATATGCGCGGATCTGAGACAGGCTGAGTATATGTGTGTATCATCGAAATGCATGTGCGCGGGGGTGCCACAGGCTGGGTATATATGTATCTCATCAGAATGAATG
>LGRX02015720.1:0-11178 GCA_001247695.2 Cymbomonas tetramitiformis | reverse complement strand
CCTCGCCTATCATGGGTCCCTTGCCTCCCGCGGCGACCTGCTCGCCTCCCCCGACGGCATGCTCGCCTCGTGGGGGTCGCGCCTATCGCACTCAGAGCATCGCTCCTCCCTCTCGCATCCTGCGACACGGCCTGGACGCCGAGAGCCTGCGAGCCTGTCGAGTCCAATGCCTCGGCCGATGGCCCGACCACGCCTCGCCTATCATGGGTCCCTCGCCTCGCGCGGCGACCTGCTCGCCTCCCCCGACGGCATGCTCGCCTCGTGGGGGTCGCGCCTATCGCACTCTGAGCATCGCTCCTCCCTCTCGCATCCTGCGACACGGCCTGGACGCCGAGAGCCTGCGAGCCTGTCGAGTCCAGTGCCTCGGCCGATGGCCCGACCACGCCTCGCCTATCATGGGTCCCTCGCCTCCCGCGGCGACCTGCTCGCCTCCTCCGACGGCATGCTCGCCTCGTGGGGGTCGCGCCTATCGCACTCCGAGCATCGCTCCTCCCTCTCGCATCCTGCGACACGGCCTGGACGCCGAGAGCCTGCGAGCCTGTCGAGTCCAATGCCTCGGCCGATGGCCCGACCACGCCTCGCCTATCATGGGTCCCTCGCCTCCCGGCGGATTACCATTTTGTAGGAGTCTACACCTTGACTTCTTCTCTTCTTTACGGTTTCGGACTTATACTATTCTACACTTATTAAACGACCGCACGAGGTATGCTTACGCTTGGTCAACTACAAGACTTCGGTTTCGTAAATCTATATAGTTATGCTTTTGCTATCAGTGCATGCTTTCAATACACAATATACAGCAGTTACGGCTCTTTACTTTTATGTTATACTTTTCAGTTCAGTTCATCTCCGAAACTGGTTACACTTAGAGTTCTTATGCATTCAGGAACTCTCTCCATAACTCAACTGTACTGAGTACTCCGTACAACAGCTAGGCACCTCACATCAACATCATTCTGATCGGTCCTACTGTACTCCGTACTGAGTACTCTTGCGTTTTGTACTTAGCCGTTTTTCTTGCTCTTGTGCTTGCCTCCTAGCACAGAAGGTGTGGGAGACACCTTAGTGGCAGCGCCAGGCGCCACCTCAAGAGCCAGAGTCGAGTCGAGAGGTATGAGCAGGAAGGTTTAGACATGCTAGCCGCCACCCGCACGGAAAGCCCAGAGCCTCCTGAGCGGGAACAGGTCGAGCAGCGCGTCCAAAGAGAGCAGGCAAACTTCTGGAAGTCCGCCAGAACCCCAGCGACCGCCTCAGTTCCGCGTCCCGAGGAGCCGTGGGAGCTGCTCTGTTGGATCACCGGTGCGGACACCCGGGGTAAAAACCGGTCGAGCCACACAGTTGAGCCACGGGCAGTCTACCAACAGCACCTGGAGAACCAGGGGTCGGATGTTGCGAGAGTTCGCGGGCACTGGAAGTTCAGAGCTCAGCGTTTACCCCCCAGAGTTAGGAAAGCCTTTCAGGCCCAGCAGCCAAGTGCTCGCCTGCGTTCCGCCATCAGGGCGCTAGAAAGGTATCTAAAGCTGGAAGAGTCAGAGGTCCGGCCGGTCAAGTCCCTTGCGCTTTGGAGGGCAGGGCAAAGGCGGATGAGCCAGAAGCTTGGGTTGGACCCACGACTAGTAAGCCCCAGTTGAATCGAGAAGAGTTAGATAAGCGCTTGAAGCGGCTCGTCAGGGTGCGCGAGTTCAATCGCCGACGCAAAGCCATCTTGGATCAGGAGTTCGGACGGTTTGTTCGCGTTGCCAAACCCAAGCCTGCCGAGGGAGAAGAACTCTCACCACCAGAGAGAACTTCAAAGCCCAGTCGGCCGTGGTTGACCCGAAGCAGGGCTCGCCAGGCTTTGGGCCCGAAACGCAGACCATGGCTGACTCCTGAAGACAAGGCGCTTCGAACCTCTCGATTGCAGCGCAGGTACGAGTTGGAGGGTAGGGACCCGGCTTCTACCTCAACAGAACGCCATGCGGACTTCCACGCCTTCGTAAAGGAGGAGTTGGAAAGGGAGAATAGGGAACTTCAGCAAGACAATGAGCTGATGCACCGGGACGAGCAAGTCAGAAAGCACATAGCGGCTAAACTGGCTGCAGCGTCAGTCCAAGTCGCGGTGTCCCCCCCAGACTTCCCGGAGCGCAGTGCAGTTCAGAAAGCAGTCGCCATCGGCCTGCTAGCGGACGCGTGTACTTACTGCCTCCCGGACTGTGACTCCGACGCAGAAACGTCAGTCACCCGCCTGGACTGCATAATGCAGGACGGCGATATCAGTCCGAGCTGGTGTGAGTCCCTGGCAGCGGTGTCCTCGATGGGAGCGCGCCCGAGGAGTTTCGACAGGCACAGTCGCACACCGACGTTGTTGCTGTTTTGGGCCTGGATTGCGGGCGTCAGAGTCAAGGTGTTAGTGGATTCGGGAGCATCCACCAATATCATCGCAAAGAGTACACTGCAGAGGCTCTCCGGCGTCAAGCCGGTGCGCCACGAGCAAGCCATGCGGGTTCGAGTGGCTGACGGCACCACATATGATGCTAATTCCTGCATCAGGCCCAAGCTCCTTGCTGAGACGTCGAAGGGGTCTTACGGCCAGCAGGTTGAGCTTCGGGTAATGCCACTCGACCTCAAGGTGGATGTCATCCTGGGAGGTCCTTGGCTGGCGAACCTTTCCCCGGTTACGCTGGATTATAAGAACTGGGGTTCGGTCCGGTTCACCAAGGGCAGGGAAGAGGTCGTCATCACCGGCTGTTCGCCGGGGTCACCGGACCCCAGTCGGTCCAAGGACACGGCAATGGCACTGGTACAGGGAGTCCTTTTGAGCCAACGTCGGGCTCGCCGGGACCTGCGGACCCTCCGAAACAGAGAGGAGCAGGCTTTCGTCGTCTACCTCGGCCCCGATGGGACTTTTGGCGCGTTGGCCTGCAACAAGGGGGGGGGAGACTCCGACGACGACGAAGATTCCCCCAACGATGTTGTAGCAGGCCTAGCGTCAGAACCCTCCTCCGGGTCCGAGGATAGTGAAGTCAGCGTGCGTCCCAGCGCAACGGTGCCGGACGGAGCTGAGGAGTCTGAGGGGCCGGGAGGGTTGGTCTCGGACAGTTCCGAGTCCGGCTACAGTGACGTGGAAGGAGCGTGTCATTTGCAGAGAGTAGGGGCGGTGGTCGAGGATATTAGGCCACAAGGATTTGCGAGTACGGTCGACGAGGCCGGGGATCACCCTGACCCTCTCAGCTTTTTCGCTAGCAAACAGGAGGCGAACGGAGCATTTGCGTTGCTTCCGCCAGCGGTGCGTAGACAGGCGATAGAGGATCACGCGGCCGGGAAGCCACCCACCTGGCACGCGCAGGCAGCCGCGGCGCTCCAGCAGGGCCGGGGTCTGGTCGCGGAGCGACGACCCCGAGCACGGCGTAAGCGAGTGCGTTGGCGTGACCAGGTCGCAGCAGTCGGTCAGCCTGGTGCTGAAAGTGGCCCCTCCACCGAGCAGCCGCCGGGACCAAAAGTCCCCACTGTCCCGAGTCCTCAGAGTCAGAAGTCGCGAGCCTCGGCACCAGTCGTGCCGCCAGACACTACCCCGCCGCCAGCTCCGCAGACCACAGACCCGCCGGTACCGGCCGCCCCGCCAGGTACTACCTCGCCGCCAGCCCCACAGACTGCTCAGGCCTCCCCGGAACCGCCGGAGGACGAGATAGACGAGACGGTGTCGCCGGAAATCTGGCAGCAGCTTAGGGATCTGGAAAAGGAGTTCGCAGATGTCATTTGCACAGAGCTGCCGGAATCAGTCCAGTCAAGGGAATTCAAGTCCGGCGTCCGGCTCAGGCCAGATTGGAATGGGAACGCCTTGCACCGGCGAGGGTACAAGCTGTCGCAGGAGGAGTTGCGGCAACTCCGGCAACAGCTAGATGAGCTCTTAGCCAAAGGGTACATACGACCCTCGGCCTCTCCGTGGGGCTGCCCTGTGCTGATGGTCCCCAAGCCGAGTAATCCCAAGGAGTTGCGTCTAGTCATTGACTACAGACAGATCAATGAGATCACAGTCAAGGACAAGTACCCCCTCCCGGATGTCCAGAGTCTCTTAGATGATCTACAAGGGGCTACCGTCTTCTCTACGATGGATGCCCTTTGGGGATTTTGGCAGGTCCCTATGAAAGCAGAGGACGTGGAGAAAACCGCAATGACTACGCACTTTGGAGCGTACGAGTGGTTGGTCATGCCTATGGGATTGTCAAACTCCCCAAGTACCTGGCAAAGGATGATGCAACAGTACCTCGGGCACCTACCCTTTTGCAGAGTATTTGTAGATGCCATCATGATTTTCTCGGCTTAGGTTCCGGGTAAGAGCGCCCATGAGGTACACCTCGTGTGCTAGGACAACACACGGTGTCATGCGCGGATGACTCAGCAATGTCATACATGCCAGTAGTGTCATACGCGCCTTACAGCATTAGCGCCCGAGACCCCTGTTGAGGAAGAGACCCCCCTTATATGGGAGTACACAGTACTACTGTACTGTGTAATAATGTGTCATGAAGAATACTGGCACATGATAATGCAGTACAAGCATATGATAGGTTGATGAGACTTGGCCATGCTGACTAGGATTACCTCAGAGAGCTGAGTGAATAAGTAATGGCCAAGGCCAAAGAAACAGTTGAGATTTCTAGAGTAACACAGCCGCATGGAAAAAGTCAAATAATACCTAATTCTTACCTGCAAGTATATGTAGTAAGTCAGGACATAGATCCTAAGAGTGACATAGCTCACTATGACCTTATAAAGCATAATATAGAACCTTGCTTTATATGAGTCCCATCACAAGTAGTTACAGTGTCTGTTATGTAAGGAGGGTTACAGCTGCCTCCCACAAAATGGTATCAGTGTGCTACGCACCACCACCACCACCGCTTCCGCACGTTTTTTCTGATTTACAGTTATAGCTTTTCGGGCGAATTTATGTGTTCTCCTATTCTTCGGATGGTATTTGAGCTCTCGCACTGCTAGTGCGTTACGGGTACCCCGGGCCTCGCTGGCCAGCGGCTTCGCTTCAGTTCCTTTCGGCTGGTTGGTGCTCGATGCTCAAATAAGTTGTCTTTTATGACCAATCTGGATTGAATTTCTTCTTCAGCGCGTTGCGAAATGATGGCTTACACTGGATTCCCGAAATCGGGCGCTTTTAGGGCCTAAAAGCGCCCAACTGCAAAAATACAGTACGTTTTTCGCTTGCTGGCCTCCGTGGCGCTTTTTGACGTTGTGTCTTATCTTTCAATTGTCAATGGAGGCTTAATTCTTCGTGGCGTCGTGATCTGTGGAGATTAGAGAATTGCGACTTGTTCAGTGTGCAGTGTAACGGCTATTTGAGTCCTTGGCCTCGTTGCGTTATCCGTTCCGCGTTCCATTGGCGTGCGCGACTGCCAAATTCACGTTGCCAATTGTATCGGGAATTGTAATTCTTCCTTGGAGACAGGCTTTGCGGGGTTTGAGAATCTGCTTCTGGCTGCTGGGCATATTTGCGCTCTGACGCACTGGTCAACGCCTCGGCGTTTTTCTTACTCGCTGGCAGCTTTGCGCCGTTAATTCTTCTCGGAAATTGTGCCGATTGGTCAGCGTTTTCCGCGAGATCTTCGTCTACTCTCCACTCTGCGATTGGAATGAGTACGCGGCGTTCTTCTTTGGCTCGTCTGGTTGGGAATTAGCGTGATGAAGCTTCAAGTTGGCGCTATTCACCTGGCGTGCGTGTTCTTCGTCGAGTGTCTTTGCGACTGAGTGGAATTACGCAGATTTATGCTTTGGAATTCGAAAATGTTCTCTGAATTGGCAGATGCAGCTTGCGTTCTTTGCCCTTGCGCTCTACAGCGCTCTGGCGTTCTTAACAGTGGCGAACCCTAAGTGGTATCGCGCTGCAGCGTTGCTTTGACTTCCGTGGGCCGATCGTTGGCCAATTTTGCTCAATTTGTTTTCATCTTGCCTCTTCGAGTTCGCTGGAAAGCTTCGATTGAGATTTGGTAACAGCAGTTGCTTGTTTGCTGTTGGGCTTCTGCGTCTTCGCTCTTCCACTATACGCCTATACGGCGGAAGCGCTGGCAGATTTTTCAGAATCAGATTGCCGCGTTTCTCCACCAACTTTGGCGACTGTTTGCATGTCTTCTTCTCGGTCGCAGCGTGAGTTGCCGCCTTGGCGGAGTGGCGGCCCTGGTGCTGCGGGGGCTTCCCCTGGGCCTTCCAGGCTCTCAAGCTCGGCTCGGCCGTTTGAGCCTGGGGTGCGGGATGAGCTTGCGGCTTTGGAGCCCACTCCTTTCTTTGTTCCGCGTGCTGGGAACGGGCCTGCCGGGGCGCGGCGAGGCAGCGGGGGGGGAGGAGGAGTGCAACGCTCTCTTGAAGAGCAGTACGCGCGTTTCTCAAGCGCGCCAGTGCCTCGAGGAGAACGCGACTCACAAGCGTCGCTGCCCGCCACACCCATGGGCTTTACCAACGAGCCGCGGGACACACCTGGCCAGGTGTCCGCTACCGTCCGCATGTTTGAGCGGTACTCTACACCGCAACAACGCGCTCTTCTGGCTCGCGCTACTCCACGACGTGGCCAACCAGCTTTCGAGGAAACCAACACGGTCGCTATAGCCACCCCATATTCCTTGGAATCACCTCCTCGAAGTGAAGCCGTAGTTGTAGTAGAGCACCGTGCTGCAGAGTTACCCACTGGTAGTGACATGTCGGCGCACAAGCGCGAAGGCGTGCCTCTGGGTAGCGAACGACGCCTGTCTGGCACAAGCGTCAAACTTGCTCGCCAAGCAGTGGCAGTGGACATTTTGGCTCAATACGTCCTACGTAGTTGGTGGAGCACTTGGAAGGCGCGCGTATATAGTGGTAGCACTCTTCCAGTCTTCAAGGCATGGCGCCTACGAGCCCGCCTCGTGCGGACTGCCACTTTCTTTGCAGCATGGCATGAGCAAGTCCAACACGAACGTCAGGAGAACATTATGCGAGCAAACTCGCATTTGTCATTTCTACTCTTGGGCGTCTGGCGAGAGGAAACACGTCGTGTAAAAAAGATCAAACTCGAGATCACGAAGTGCAACGACGCTCTATCCAGGTTCTACGCGGAAAAGTGTGTGAAGGCGTGGAGAGCTATCGTGGATTTCGCGTCCAAGTGCACACGTTTTGCGGTACAACGCAAACGGCACGTGAAGCGCAAAGCCCTTCACGAGTGGGCAGCACTGACGGACGTCCCTGACGTGACTCCAAACCAATGGGCGACTTTACGTAAACATTTGCGCCGCCTGAGTGGCGAGGAGAACGCGATTGCAGCGATCACATGGGAGGCTCACCTCAAGACAAAAGGTGGAGAGCAGCGTGTGATCCCATCGCGTGGGCTGCTCTTATCCCACGTCGCCTCAGCGGGCCATCATTATCATCACCTCACTCGAGCTGTGGTCACAATCATCCCAGCCAACCGACCTGCAAGGCTTGTGAAGTTGGGAGTGGACGTTGAGGACGTGATTAGAACATTGAGGCGTACAACCACCTTGGAGATCCACGTCCCACAGCAGGGAGTACGAACCGTGCCGGACCGCAACCCCTACGAGGTTTTATCGTCCGAAGATGACCCCACGACGGATGCTGAGGATGATGGACCTATCTATGCGCCACTGCCGTCCCGCTCAAAAGCCCCAGCAGCCCCACGACCTACCCAACGAGAACGTGGAGTCCGCATGCAGGCTTTAATGGAAGTAGCCCACCAGAAGGAGATGGCGAAGCAAGAGCGGAAGCAACGGAAAGCGACCAAGCGCAAGCTCGCTAAGGCTCGACGCCGCAGTGGCGGCGACCATAGCACGTCGTCTGAAGCTTCATACAACTCCAATGAAATGGGAACCACATCATCATCATCGTGTACCATCCACTCCGAGTCACTCTCCTCCGACACCTCGCATGCCTCTTCGTCTAGAAGCTCTCGTAGTAAAGGAGGGCGCCAACGTCGACGCCAAGCTCAAGCAAACCGACATGAGCAGCAACTACGAAAGTTGCGGGAGGAGTCCGAGAAAGTTGTGATGGAAGCTGCAGCCGCTCACCAGCTGCAACTCGCTGCACTTCAAACGACCATGCAGAAGGCTGCGGAGGAATCTGCTCGCGTACAGAAGGAGCTCTTGATGGAAGTGCAGCACGAAGCTCAACAAGCGGCACTTGAGGCCGCGGGCGAGCAAGTAGCACGTCATGACCAACAGCTTCAAGAGCTTCAGCGAGTCGCAGAAGAGCAGCGCCAACAACTTGACCAGGCTGCTCAAGATCAGCGATTACTTGAGCAACAGGTGGTGGAGAGCCGCTCAGTGGTGGAGGCCGCGTTCAAATCTGCTGATGACCGCGTGAGCTTAGAGGAGCACGCTCAGCCGCTCACCACCCCTGTGAGTTGCGCGACTGTGACGAGCGACGCTCCCAAAGCAGAAAGAGAAGCCTTGGTGGTACCCTCGTCAGCCACGACTGTTGACGTACGTGATCAACACAAAGGAGTGACGTTCGACCCTATCGTGCAAGCATCCTCCCCTACGACAAGTGTACGAGACCGGATTGCCAAGCTAGACTGGAGGTCCATCAGTGCACCTGCCGTCGTGGCTATTCGTGCACACGTGGAAAAGCACTTGGCGGGCCACGCGGACAAGCTGGAGGCAGAGCGTATGTTCTTTGCCGTCGCAAGAAAGTACCGGGAGCACGATCTAGCGTCAGGGTGCGGACCACCAGTCTCTGAGGCGCCTGCCTCTGAACTCCCTTCGCCACCTCACATGGGCAAGGCCGTGATTCTCAACGTGCACAACGAGGTCGCGTCCAGCACCACCAACATTCCGTGCTCGAGATGCACCCGCACCCCGCAACCTCCTGTAGCTATATGGAGCTGCGAGGTGATGACCCTTCCAACCTTGTCAGAAAGCACCCAACTCGTGCCGTTGTGTATATACTGCACACGGGGAGTTTGGCCTGGCGCGTTCGACCGGTTTCCATCGGTGAACCCGAAACCGCCTCCAGTGCGTAGCGGCGGAGGCGGCGATGACGGAGATGGTGGTGGTGATGATGACGGTGACGACCCGGGAGGACCCGGTGGCCATCAAGGGGGGGGGAATGAGCCGCCTGACGACCCCACCTCTGACGCACCTAGCGAACCCTCGCGGAATCCTGAAGGTGGACGTCGCGGCCATGGCGGGGGCGGAGGCGGTGACGACCCGCCCGACGATGAGACGTCCTACAGCTTCGGTTCGAGCAGGAGGTCCTCGTACAATGATGGCAGGCAGCAAAGGGAGGAGTACACCAGGCACTCATATGCCCTCAAGGCCGCGAAGGACATCATGTCCTTGTACTCAGCACCGTTGGAGGGGTCCACAAACCCCTTCGGCCCGCTGTTGCGATTCGTGGACGAGTTCGACAGGTGCTTAACCCTTCCGGTGGTGCTCCTCGCGATGAACACCCCATGTAACGTGCCCAACGGAGCATTCGAGTTCGGAGAGCCGATTCTCTCGGTGCATATTTTGTTGAAGGAGATCACCCAACACTGCTTCCCTACACCTAGCTCCGAAGGAACGGAGCTGCGAGGGGTTCTCCTGGATGCCGAAGCGGACAAGTCGTTGAACCTTGAGAAGGTCATCGTGCCGCTAGCGAAGCTGGTCGTGCCGCTGAAGAGTGAAATGGCCACCTTGGGCTCGTTCCTACGCCGAGTGCGCCAAACTCAAGGACGCATGGCGACACCGCGCAAGGTGCGCGAGTTTTGGGATGGACTACATCTAGCCCATCGCGTGGTGACCATGTTGGCGACACACGAGCTCACCACTCCGGTTCCGGAATCCGACCTTCTGGACGTCTTCCTCTCGGGCTTATCCGCGGAGGTACGAAAGGAGGCGTTCGAGATTGCAGAGCGGAAGGGGACCCCCTTGATCCTCCTCGACCGCGCCCTTCCAACCAGTCGACGCCTAGCGCTTGAATACGCCATTGAGGCGGAGTTGCATTTGAGCAACGCGACGAGTAGGAGAGCACCAGTGCAGCTACTGGCAGCAGTGGAGGTCTCGGAGGAGCTTCTAGCTCTAGCCGAAGATCGTCCCGCGGGTGCAACTCCCACTGGGCAACGTCTGGGCTCCCCGGAGTACACTGGCTGCAGGTTGTGCCAAAGCAAAGAGCACTATGCTCGAGAGTGCCCACAGGCTGCTCTTCGTAAGAAGGAGTGGGCCAAAGCACTTCTGGCTGAAACCTTGGACATGATCACGCACGAAGTGGAAACGGATGAATACTGCGACGTGCTCAACGCGGTGTTGCCAAAGGAACTAATGGATTTTGCCGCGGAGGACTCCCTCGAGCTCGGAGTACCCTCCAAGTCCTAATGAGCTCGGGCTGTGGGATCCCACATCCCCGCGATGAGCCCCCCTCCTACCTCTCGGAGCAACAGTTGCGGGAAAAGTGGAGAAGAGCCCGTCGACGTCAAAGGCGAAGCGCTCCTTGCACAGGATACCTAGACTCCGATGAGCTCAACATGCTAACCTCGCGGGCGATGACCAGCCCTTCTCCCGCGCCGGAGCGTCAAGTGGTCGAAGCTCGTCTTCACAAGGAAGCCAAGTCTCCAGTGTGTACGAGCGAGGACCTCTCAGACGACTCCCGGCACGTTGGGAAACGGCACCGACGTACCCTAAAGGTGACCGAGAGCTACCGCGTGCACTTGGAGCCAACGGGCCAACCATTGCAAGGTTGGCAATTTCGAGCCGTCCGAGGGCAAGGGACGAGCGCTCTACGCTCCAAGGTGGGCACACGGGGCTTGAGGTCCTCCATCAAGGCTCTGGAAACGGACCTTGCACCGCCCCGTACACCTCCGCGGAGCACGAGCCCACCGCTTTGGAGAGCCGGGCATCGACGCAGCAGCCGAGGACCCACGCGGTCACCAACGCACGGCGCGGTTACCGCCAACAAGCGAGAAGCTCGAGCTCGATCACCCTTACCCGCAGCCCTTAACAAACTTAAAAGGCTGCAAGAATACCGACGACGACGTCAAGACATCCAGCTTGGGCGTCGACCTCGTACGCCCTCACCTAACGACAACACGACTGTCGAGGCAACCTCAACCACACGGAGTGACCGCCCCCGACCATGGTTGTCACCGACCCATGCAGCTCGAGCTGAAGGAGCTCCAAGGAGGAGGTGGCTCAGTGGGCTGGAGAAGGTTCGCCAACGGGAGAAGCTTAA
>LGRX02015718.1:0-15774 GCA_001247695.2 Cymbomonas tetramitiformis | reverse complement strand
CTTACACGTTGAAAGTATTCTTAGGAATGGTGCATGCGGATTCGGTGATGCGGATCACAATGGGGCAGTTCATGGGAGTCGGCAGCTACCGGGCGGATGCGTACAGCCTTTTCGAAGGGACGAGCGGCCCCGGCGGGAAGGGAATGTATTTCAAGGGGTATGCCAAGCCGGTCAAACTACAAATGACAACAGTGCAGGCAAAACCTGAGGTATATGCCGATGAACAGCTGCTCATGCTTTCTAAAGAGGGGCATGCAGCGTTGGTTTCGAGAACCATTCATGGAGGGGAATCCCCGCAATCTACTGGACGGCACGGGCGTGGCGCGCTCGAGCGAATCCCATACTTCGACCCCATGCATGGTTACGCCGTCCCCTTCGGCCACTGCGTCTTATACGGGGTGGTGAAGAGATTTTGGAAGCTGCTGATGGGCAAAGTGACAGGGGTACCCGACTCAACCTTAACTTTGCCTAAGACGATTCAGGACGAAATGCAAGCTCGGGCGAAGCTCGTGAAACCTCCGCACGACGTCATACGCAAGTACAACGATATAGTGCAGTATTTCGGTGAGTGTACGAAGTAGGCAGAGCAGGGACGTGTGCCACTTCTTGATGCAGTTTCCGTTGTTGAGCTTGCTATGAGAGGCGTTAGGAGACCTATGCGTAGAATGTCTTATACTAAAGCACCTAGTTTGATCCTGAGTGACAGGCATGTACACAATGGAGGATGTCCTGAACTGGGTCGTCTACTTCAGCCCATTGGTGATCGGTGATCAACTAGCAAAATGGAATATGGCGATGGAGGATGCCTGGCAGCACCTTCGCCGAGCCGTGCTGCACTATGTGCGAGCTTCGGGCACGCACACTGGGTGGACTACTGCGGACGTGGAAGCAGCTAGAGTCGCAGCACGCGAACACCTCCGGGAGCACGCAAATATCCTGGAAAACACAGGTATAATGAAGCTGCTGACATACAACTTGAGGCTGGCAGTGGTGTACCTGTTTCGGCAAGAACACTATTTGGGTGAGGTTGGTGCCGCCATGGAGATGTGGGTGGAGCGTGCCATCCAGCGTCTAAAGGGTGTGGCAAAGGATACGCACGTGAAAAACCGACCTGAGGAAGCTCTCGTGAATTCTATATGTGAGGACGATGCCCTAGATGACTACTGTTACAGATATCCAAACTTGCGCAAGTTGGATGTCTTGGCGGCAAAGTTATTTGGCAAGATCGCTGTCAGCCATGCAACGGATCCCGCGGCAGAAGATGAGGATGCGCCCTGCTATTTTCTGGGCGCAGGGAGGCACCTATCTCCCACAACTCTTTCATGCAACCTTCGCCTGCAACTTGATGGTCTGGTGTCAACTTACACGAATGTAATGCCTGGGGATTATGAAATCATGGTCTACCTCAGGATGTCCCTAGACAAGGAGGTGATGTTTTCTTCCCAATATATGCGAACCACCAAGCGAATCTCCTACCACGTGTCTCTCTCTGGTACCGTCAGTGGGTTTGGCGAGCTAGGTCTGCCAGCAGGCTACCCTTACGCACAAATTCTTGCATACTACCTTGTGAGAAACTCTGCAACACAGCGGGTGGTGTGTCGCCTAGCACGGGTCGTTGCATACAGAGAAGTCGAAGACGAGTACTACGCAAAGCAAGGGGTAACGGTGGTGGACAAACAGAACGGTGTAGAGCTCATCGTTCCATGTGCCGCCATCCTCACGAAAGCCATGTTTCTTGATCGCCCTGGCAGTCAGCACTACCACGTCATGCACCTGTATCATCAAATACGCACAGGCAGTTACTAATGGGACCACCGGATTCACCTTATCATACCCAGCGCAGCCAGCTTCCAACATCGTCCAGTAAGTTGAGCAAACCTTCTCTGAAGTATTGCCCAATAGCCTTAGTAGCAAATGTAGAGGAGCACGTGTGTGGAGCCAGTGAAGGACTTTCTCATACAGTATGCACCAATGGCAGAGCTGCAAATTAGGGTTTCCTATATATCTAGCCAATAGCAGTGCACCGTGCCTATGGTTTCCTAAATATTGGACCAATGAAATAGCTGCAAATTAGGGATTCCTAGATATCTAGCCAATAGCAGTGCACCGTTCCTATGGTTTCCTAAATATTGGACCAGTAAAATTGCAGTATATTAGGTTTTCCTAAATATCTAGCCAATAGCAGTGCACCGTTCCTATGGTTTCCTAAATATTGGACCAATAAAATAGCAGTATATTAGGTTTTCCTAAATATCTAGCCAATAGCAGTGCAATGTGCCTATGGTTTCCTAAATATCTAGCCAATAACAAAGCAGTATGCCTCAGATTTCCTAAATATGACAGCGGTTTTATATTATGTCATTTCCCTAAAACTTGATTTATACGGATATATATATTTACCTTGTCCAATCACTATTTACCCAGCTTTAGGAGGACCCAATGTTTACATACAGTAAGGTTTATACTTAAGTATGTGTCATAATGTCATATTTAGGAGATTTTAGTAAAACTTTAGGGAAACTTTAGGGAAACTTTAGGGAAATTTAGGGGATTCTTTGTTCAAGTGATAAGGGGGGAGGTCTGTGGTGCCCTGTGTCACCCCTCGCCTGCTCGGATGTCACTTGCAGTGCCTGCTGTTTGCTCCGCTCGTGTGTCACGGTCCGTCCGCCAGCTTAAACTCAATTATCTTTCAGTTTAATCCGACTTTAGCCGAACCGAAACCCTACCTCACTGCCTTACATTTTCCAGTGCAAGCATATATATATTCTATATTATCTGCTTTCACATCAGAATCCCCACGGGGACGGCTCGGATTCGGCGGAGGTGACAAATGCGGCGAGTTGCCGCTTCAAGTCGAGCACCATGGTTCTCAAATCCGCAAGCTCATCGCTCGGGCGCACCTGTCAGGGTTATGACCGATGATACATGTGTCATACATGTCATACATGGCATACCTGTCAGACATGTCATACCATGTCATGTCATACAGCGTTTTAGGTCCATATTTACTTTCACATCAAGTATAAAAGCCCAGAGACGTCATATGGCGTCTTTGACCCAGAATTCGAGTTCTTTGGTTTTCATAGCCTGATTTGTCCGCTTATTCTGAATTAGTGTATTCCGCTAACTTTGACGGCTTCGAAGTATCCTACGTGGCGAATTGTCAAAATTCGGCGGCGCGCTCTTTCAGTATCCCTCAGAAGGGCATGTTGAGCAAAACTGTCGGACAGAATCTCCGGTCTTGCCGCGGTTTGACCGGACAGCGCGCCAACGTCCTCCCGGTTTCCGCTAGGGGGACGGTGGCGCTGCTTGAGGGAACGCTCATTAGGTCTAATCTCAAAACGAGAAGATTCTGTCTGACAGTTTTGTTGATCTTTGCATGATTAACAATATTTATTACGGACAACACCTTAGGAGTTCAATATATTAAGTTTAGTACTTCGACAACCTAGCGACATCCCGCGGAGATAGAGCGGAAGAAGTGCTTCATACCGCCAGCGATTCGTTGAGCGGATGAAGCGCATCTGCGCGTTTTAAACTTTTTACATAAGTTCACTTAGTTGTGTTAAGTAGCTACAGCCACTCCCTTGGTCAGAACGCCAAGAGAATGGCGTTTCGAGGATGACGTTTACCGCTCCTCGCCACTCGAAGCGAGGACCCCAAGATCCGCTTCGAGTGACCAAATCTGAGCGGGCAAGTTACCTATCGCCCAAAGTATGTCGTGTGCAACATATTTTGGTGCTAGTATGCTGCGGATGTTCCTAATCTATTCATTAATTAACACCGCTGAAACAGCTCTTTACACTTGCGGAACGTGAGAAGTGCTCTTCACAACATGCAAGGCGGGTCTCGTGAGCGGCTCAGATGTCACGCGACGGGCGGGGGATTCGATCTACCGTTCGATGCAGCATCTGAGTGAAAATGTGAGGTTTCATTACAACTCTAAGACGCTGTATGTCATGTCGAGTCATGTCATATATTATAATGACAGACAGTCGTCAGTACGGTCGACTATGACTGTACATGTCATCGAGATGATAAGTCACATCATCTGTCATTTATTCAAGGTAAGACTTGAATGACACATGTCATGGAGAGGCCGTATGTCGGACTCGAGAATGGCGAAGCAAGATGCTATCTTGAAGTACCGAACGGTTCGGAGAAGAAATCATCTTCGCTTCTAGCATGTGCGGAACAAGCATGCGAGTATCATAGGGCGAACGCATCATTCGTTCTGCCGATACTAGTCGTTCAACCAATGCCTCGGGTTCACAACCCAATAGCGGTACCATCTATGCGATGGGAGGCATTCGGTATAGATGAGGTAGCGTTGTGCTACAGCAGTATCTTCGGACGAAGTCTGCACTCATCACCCGCTCATAAGCTGCACGCGTGTTACTGTTCAATAACACCTGTGCTATCTTATTATATCATATATATCTTAAGGTTCACTTGTGCGTCCTTATCAGTTGGTATTCGATCGTCAAGGCGAGAACGAGAACTCTACTGTGAGTGCAGCATAGATATCAAAAAATTTGTGCATGCAGGTTGCGGAGCGCAAATAATATCTGGCGACGCAATCGCATAAACACTGATATCTGATATACTGCATATACTGACCGCTGCAAAAGCGAATATAGTGCGCGAGGATATATCGTCGCATTCGCAGATCGTACACAGCAGCTGAGCGTCATCTATACTGCGCGAAAAGGTGTGCATGCGGCATACAAATGCACGGCGATCACATATGCGCGCAGAAACGATTCGCAGCTGTAAGAAATGTATGCACGGCGATCATATGAACGCGCAGAAATGATTCGCAGCTGTAAGAAATTCAGAGTATGAGATGCGGGCACGAAAATCATCAGCGGAATCATGATCCGCGCGAAAATTAGCACTCGTATCATGTGCTATGCATACGGCGACAAGATATGCTCTTTATCAGCAGCGCGCACATCGCGATTTTCATGATTGCAATAAATCACTTGCAGCGCACGACAATTATTTTGCAGTTTTATGATGACGATGTCAATATGCAAAATGTCATCAACACACCGTCGTTATTGATAGTTGCAATAATCATCTGCGCATCATATGCGCGCGTCACGATATCCTTTGCAAAATATGTGTATACTTACTGGGATAATCATGAACGGACGCATGATGACAATATATTGCAGCATGCTACACAATACTCTATGCCTGCTGAGATATTGCAATTTATTCACTGTCAGATTTGTATACTAACTTGCAAATATGAGTGTGAACTGCATAAATGCTGTGTGAATAGCTTACACACACAACGCTCAACATGACAGATCATTGAATACTATGCAGCAACATAATAGTGTGTGTAAAATTCGAGTGTGCGGAGATAATAATGACTGCAGCACCACACACACATGCACACATTACTTGCAGTATACACCATTATTGAGTATATACTGAGTGCATGCAGCACATGTGTATTACACCACATATACATTATATACTGAGTGACTGCAACACTGTGAATTGTGCATGCATTATTCATACAGCTTGACCACGATAACAGTTGTAATGTATTAACCAGTTTGATCATGATAACAACTGGGACATTTAGCATCACATCACAATACATTATACATTGCACAAAGCATACTGCAGTGCATGTAAGCTATATTGGAATCATGTAAGTGTAAGGTGCCTGAAGGTGATCTTAACATCATAATTAGCTCGACATGCTCTGACGAAGGATTTGGGATGAGCATGTTCGTTCTATGGTGGATCACTGAATGGAATGCTCACCAGAGCTACATGTAAAATAAATCAAGCAACTCATTATTGTAAATGAGAGTATGCAGGATTACAATAACCACTAATCTGATATATATCATGTTGGATTTATTCAGTACTTGGTATACAGATCATCCTGCATGATAAATCATCTTGGTATATTGTAATACCATTATCACCTGTATACAAGTGTGTAAAGTTCCACACACACACACACACACACCTACATGTACTAAATCAGCAAGTACCTGCACAATACACACACCACTGACTATGGTATGTATAATGACATTCACTGACTTAGTAAGTGAAATGATCAACTATAATATCAACTATGTGTATGATAATATAGATGCCATCCAACAAACACATGTGCGTGTTGGATATCAGTGATGGCGATAGCTAAGGTAAACAGGATAAAACTACATGCTGAAGGGCTGGATGGAGAATATCTCCAGACCCGAAGGCAGTATACAGTGTTCACAATGCAGCTGGTAACTGCTGAACACTGTCCATACCTTTTCATTATCGCTGGAGCAAGAACAACAACCATACTGCATTGTGACAATTGATTCAGTAATGATCAGCACAAAAAGCATGTACATACTCAGATCAGTACTTACATATTGAACTGACTGACATAGGTTGTTGTGGACACACACACACACACACACACACGTTGTGTTGTGTTGAACTGCTTAGATTATTATCAAGCTGTGTCCTGATATATTTGGAATCTAGAGATATCACTTTGATATGCTCTTAGTGCACAGCCATATGCCCAAATATATCATAGGTTCTGACAAGTTATCACTTAAGTGGTTAATCCGCTTACAGTTGATACACCTATTAAATCATTAGGAAGTGAACCAACTTCCATGGGTTTCAAATCAGTAAAACCCATATTTATGATCAACCACAGATGTTGACCATTAGAGATATTCACTATTATGCCATGAAAATTATCATGTGCAAAAGTGAAGTAAGTTCCAGTAGTTCTGTAACTTGCAGCTTCCACACACATCGAGATATATTACGTACTGTGGTGATATAATCAAATGGCCAAAAAGGTGCAAAATGGATGAAAATCGCTGGCGATAAATTTCAAAATTGAAATTTCGACCCCATTTTATTTCAAATTATGATTTTATACCTAATAAGGTATCAGAAAAACATAATGACCATGGTCATATCTCGTGTAACACCCTAGATATTAGGTGTGTAATATATAGGGGTGTACATATTGGCTGTAACGAAATGCGTGAAAAGTTCACACGCATGATTTCAAAATGAAAAATTCGGGTTGATTTTTTTCGCTGATCTGATTATTCAGCTATTGATGAATATACCCAAAATGTTACAGCATCTGTAACACCCTGTAACACCCTTAAAATCACGTGTGTGTGTCAGGGGTGTAACGTACCTCTTAAAAACCACGTGACACACAGTGAAAAATTGAATGCAGTTTTGAAAAATTGAATATCTTTGCAAAATGTTTATACTGCTTTAATTTAACATATTTTAGGGTTACTGATGACAAGTAACACCCTAACATCACTGTGGGGGATAAGGGTCACTGTAACGTAACATACCCTAAATGCCACCTATATAATAGGAAACACTTCGGCATATTTGTCATGCTGAAATCAGCACGGACATGACAATATTTCGGGCAACAACCCAAGATCTGTAGGGCGACAACCCAAAAACTGCAGGGCTACACCCCAAAGACTGTAGGGCTGCAACCCCAAAACTGTAACAGCTGCTTCCTATAAGGACTGCATGCTATATCATGAGGTATAAAGGCAACTGACAACTGCCTTATGTTCACACTTCCTTGAGGGGGGAAGAAGGTGGATATATATACATAATTACCTCATTATAATGTACAGATATACTACATGTATATAAACATACAGATATACTATATGTATATAACATAGATATATATACTATATATATACCAACACACACACTCAGTTAGCTGAAGGCATCTTTGGTGTTGTGTTTTGTTTCTTAGATGGCAGAAGAGGAAGAACCAGAAATCCCAGCCATCAATGCAGATCCATCAACATGGTTCTTTGACATCTTAGGTTCCTATGATGCATACAGTGTGTCGGTTCAAGATTCCCAAGTGGATCGCTGGTTATGACAATACTCAGACCAGATTCGACCAGATAGGGTACTTCGACAATATCAGTCGCATGAGGCCCGACATGAGCAGATATAAGGATCCTCAGAATGAACCACAGGAACCAGAAGATGAGTATACAGCAGATAATACTCCAATATTTTTTACAGATCCTGATGATGATTCTGTTCCAGCACCAGCTCCACCCACTTTGGTTCCAAAGGTGAAAATGGCACCACCTAAGGAATTTAAAGCAGGACAGGATGCAGAGGTATGGTTGGACACAGTGGACAGATATTTCCAGTTCACTTATCCAGGAGTTCCATACAAGGACCTGATCACAGTATTCCTGACGCTTATCCAAAACAATGACCGACACTATTTCCAGGTCGTGGCAAAGCAACCAGATGCCACATATGAGAAGGTCAGAAGGATTTTCCTCAGTCAGTTTGGCAACCCCCATAAAAGATCAGTGGCTAAGAAACACCTAATGGCACTGACTCAAGGGAGCCAGACTTTCTCGGATTATTTGCGCACGTTCACGTCACTGGCTGCTTTAGCAGCAGTTGATCTGGACGATGTGTTGATAAAGGACAGATTTGTCAGCAACATGGACCCTGATCTCCGCAGACAGTTCCACTTAAGATTCCTAACAGAGAATGAAAGGAATAATCTGTCGTGGCCACAAACCACACAGATACTGCTCGACTTGAATTATGTTGTTCATTCGAAGCAGTCAGAGACCCTTCACTATCGGGGGCAAAAGGAGCAGTCATCAGGAGGCCCAGTCAAAAAGGAGAAGGACAAGGGGCGTGGCAGAAAGCCATGTGACAAATCCAATAGGAACTAGAATCAGAGCCAGAATGGCAATCAGAACTCAAATGCCAATCAGAATCGGAGCAAAGGGAAAGGTGGAAAAGGCAAAGGTAAAGGGAAAGGAAAAGCACAAAATCCTTCTCAGCCTTGCCAACGTTGTGGTCGTACCAATCACGCCACAAAGGATTGTTACTCCACCAAGACCCCAGATGGAAAAGCCATACAAGGCAAGCCACCAGCTCAGAATCCTTTCAGGAGACAGCAGCAACAGTCTAATCAGGGTGCTAAGAATGAGTCCGGCAAACTCATCAATACAATCAACACCCTGGTTAAGGAGTTAAAGAGTCAGCACAGCATCAATGCAGCAGTTGCAGCTCCAGCTCCAGCTTCAGCTCCAGCTCCTCAGGGAAACTCTCAGGGTACTGCACAGGTACCAGTGTTGAGAGCACCCTCGAGGTAAATCAGCCTGAAGATGCCACTGAAGCAAGTGGCCGGGTTGAGAGTATCTCAGAAGAAGTCCTTTCCAGTCTGATATTACAGTTTCAGCAGATGGACACTCCCTCAGAGCACATCGCACAGATGCAGTCTCAGACAGCACAGCTGAAATCACAGAAGAAGCTGTTGTTGTACAAAGGGAAAGTATATGGACAGAGTACTCACATATTGGTAGATCCAGGAGCTACATCGTCTTTCATCGACACAGATTCTTCATCATTCTCAGTGGGATTGGCTGGAGGAAGCCAACTACCTTGCACATCCTATCTTCCCAATGCTACATTCACGCTGGGTAAGTATAAGGACACAGAGGATTTCTACATCATTGACATGAAACCCTTCACTGTCATCCTGGGTCAAGATTGGTTGGAGAGGAGAAATCCACACATTGACTTCCAGTCCAAAAATCTGACGATCACTAGGAAGCACTCATCAGGCTCCAGTGTTCGCACAGTATTATCCAGAGTTGAACAGACTCCAGGCTCAGATGGCCTTCCTGAAATGGAATTGGTCAGTGCCACCACCATGAGAAAGCACCTACGTCGTATTCGATCCAGTGGTTCGGCTGAAGAAGCCGTAGCTTATCTCTTCTTTCTCTCAGAGGTCGATGGTGAACTGGTCTTCGCAGCAGCAGACTCAGACACCACTATGGAAGACCCAGAGGTCACAGCAGCACGTGATCAAATGAGGGAAGACTTTTCAGACATATTCCAGGAGGATCTTCCAGCTGGTCATAGGCCAGAACGGTTTGAAGGTGGTTATCATCGAATCAACATTGAACCTGGGCACAAGCCGCCATCGCAGCCAGTTCGTACCATACCAGTGCCCATGATGGAAGAGCTCAAACGACAGATCATCAAATATGTCGAATTGGGTATCCTTCGTCCGTCATCATCTCCATATGGATGTCCTATCATTTTCGCTCCTAAGCCAGGTGGGAAGTGGAGGATGTGCTGTGATTATCGAGCCCTTAATAACATCACAATTAAGGACACGTATCCATTGCCACCTCACGACACCCTTCTTGAACAGCTAAAAGGTGCACGATGGTTTAGCAGATTTGACTTCAATCAGTTTTTCCATCAGATCCCTATACATCCAGATGACATTCACAAAACAGCTATTCGCACCAGATACGGTTCCTATGAGTGGACAGTTATGCCTTTCGGATTGACCAATGCTCCTGCAACAGCTCTACGTGTAGGAAATCGGGCATTCTTCGAATTCATCGATCGGTTCCTTGTCATTTTCATGGATGATACTATTGTATACAGTCCGGACTTTGACAGCCACGTGAGTCATGCCCGACAGTTTCTCCAGCGTTGCAGAGATCGCCAGTTCTTCATCAGGCCTTCCAAGGTGGAGTTGTTCGTCAGATCCATAGACTTTATCGGACATCACATCTCTGAAGCAGGCTTATCCATCATCGAAGACAGAATCCGAGCAGTCATGGCAATTCAGCCTCCAGTGTCTTATGGTCCTACCGTTGGAAAGCAGCCTCTACGCCGTATGGCTAAAGATGGCAAGTCATCCCTTCGGTCATTCTTGGGCATGGTCGGTCAATTCAGGAGATTCATACCAAAGTTCTCCAAGATTGCCGAGCCGCTCAATCGTCTCCTTAAAGATAATGCAGAGCTTGTCTGGGAATCTGAGCAGCAGCAGGCATTTGATAACCTCAAAAGTGCCATCTGCAATGCTCCAGTACTACAGCTTCCAGATCAGAAACTGCCATCTATTATGGAGGTCGATGGATCAGGCACACACGTTGGTCAAGTGATACTACAGGATCAAGGAAAAGGTATGAAGCCATGTGGCTATCACAGCGTCACTCTCTCCGATACACAGAGACGTTGGCCTATTCCTGAGATCGAGCTATTTGCCATTGTGGAGGGCTTCCGATTCTTTCGCCACATCTTGTTGGGAGCTCCTGAGACTATTGTACGCTCAGATCATCAGCCACTGGTTTATTTCCAGTCTAAATCCACACTAAGCCCCAAACTGGCGAGGTGGTTGGATGAGCTCTCCGAGTACAACTTCCGAATAGAGCACATTTCTGGCGAAAAGAATAAGGTTGCAGACGCACTCACTCGTATCTCTACACTCTTCGAACTCACCGATTGTCTGCAACATATAGACATCAGCGAGGTTCCAGTCATGCCATCTGCAGATCCTACATTCATTGCTCTTATATCTTCTTCATCAGCTCATCAGCTTCACGACATCATTATATCCCGGTATGATCGTGACACATTTGCACAAACTATATTGGCTAAGCTGACATCATCGACTTCATCACAGTCAGTCAGCAGCTACAGCTTCGAGCTCATTCAGGGGTTGATCTATCGCAAGACCATATATGGCAGACAGCTGTACATTCCACCTACAGCCAAGGTCCCTACAGATGAAGGTGAGATCACACAGCTTCGCCACATTCTCCTTCATGAGTGCCACTCAGCCACCATTTCTGGTCATGTAGGCAAAAATCGCATGCTTCATCTACTGCGTAGCCGATATTATTGGCCAGGAATGACGACGGCAGCCATCCAGTACATTCGGGAGTGCCCCGTTTGTCAACGCCAGAAAACGAGGCGACACAAACCTTATGGTCAGTCACATATACGATATTGTGTGCCTAAGACAAAATGGCTTGATGTATCTCTTGACTGGATTACTGACCTGCCTATCACCACTAATGGGCACGACAGTATATTTGTGGTAATGTGCCAATTCTCTCATCGTTGTCATCTCATTCCCTTAAGCATGACCTGGACTGCTCAGCATACTGCTTGTATATATATGCATCATATCTTCAAGCTCCATGGTCTTCCGAGGAACATCATCTCAGATCGAGACCCCAGATTCACCTCTACATTCTGGCAAACACTGTGGAAATCTACTGGTACGAGATTGTCTATGACGTCTTCACACCATCCACAATAGAATGCAGCCAATGAGAGGAGCCATGCCTTCATTGAGGATATCCTCAGGTACTTTTCAATTTGTTGATTCGATATTCACCATCCTCTGGTTTATAAACTGATTAGATAGTATTTTTTCATCCACAGGTGTTGTTGCAATGATACTTCAGCCAATTCGTGGGAGGACAAGTTGCCTCCGCGGTGGAGTTTGCAATTAACAACACAGTTTCTACATCTACTGGTTATTCACCATTCTATCTCGACTCGATGGCGCAGCCACTTTCGCCTCATGATCTGGCAATCACTATTCCGCCAGAAGCTCCTGTTCCAATACAGAATGCTATTCGAGATCATTTTGACTAGTACTCGGTTGTACATGCCAATGCGGTAGACAACATTTCCCGAGCAGCAGAAATTAGCCAAGCCAGATTCAATAAGACTCACATGCCCCGGCAATATGCAGTAGGGCAGAAAGTTCTTTTACGGACCGAGTTTATCCAATGGAGTGGTTTGACAGAGGCAGGCAGACACTTCAAGCAGCCATATATTGGGCCGTTTACTATATCCAAAGTGCTAAGCCATGGGCGTGCATACGAGTTAGATTTCGGAGACCTCGATATCCGTATCCATCCGGTACAGTCTGTATCCAGAATAGAGTTGTATAACGACTCGATCCAAGCACCTTTGCCTCTGCCACAGATGATCACCGAAGAAGGGCAACCACTGTTTGAGATATCACACATCATCTCAGATAAGATCACTAGAGGTGTCAAGTACTACTTAGTGCGATATACAGGCTACGGCCCTGAGCATGACACCTGGGTCAAAGCCACAGAGCTGACCAATGCAGCAGACATGATAGCTGCCTATGAAGGCTAAACATTATATTAAGCCTGATGCCCTTACTTCTTGTAATATATACTAATACATGTCGATCATCTATATACCTTGCTCTTAATGTTTTATCATTATGTTGCATAGAAGCGGGAAATTGATCCTTCCTTGCTAAAGGTGTAGTGAGCCTTGTACAAAATCATACCCTTGCACAGATACGCACACATGCGAGATATCATATCTGTGGATAAATAAAAACTGCTAAATGCTACCTTTGCCAAGACCGTGGTTAGTCATCGCATTCTGTGGCCAGTCATCCGAAGCTACCGGAGACATCGACTGAGGTAGACGGAGTTGTGATCCTAAGTTATGCCTGACAAACATAACTAAAATCAATTTCACATTAGTACGTGGCGAATCCACTCTCACTCATCGCGACAGATGTTCGTCAAAGCGTGCGTACTGGACCAATAATTGAGGAGTTGAGCAGACTGGGTAAAGGATTATAAGTCCAATCCCGTTAAGCAGGGCCACTCCGTTTGCATTAAAACAAGCCCCCGGTGAAATAACTCCGGAAACATCCAAAGGGCTCCCCATGACCGCCTGTGAACCTCCAAAGTAGCTTCAAGAGGGGAGGAAGGGTTGGGTGCACTAATATATCATAATTGTGGAAACGAACAGCAAACGATCAGTTATATATATATAAGGCCGAGAATCGTGCGATTATAAATTGTTAAATCGTGGGATCATCGTTCGCAAAGGCGTCGACGGCTAGCGCAAATAATCCGTAACGTAAACCTCGGATACCTTGAATCGTCACTCTGAAACACGATACGCAGAGATCAATCAGCAATCCAGCGTCAATTTGTATCACGAAACGCAATTCATTGAACCTTGAATCGTCACTCTGCAATACGATACGCAATTCAAAGGGGGCTACATCCTAAGAACTGTAAGGCTAATGCCTAAGGTGAGGGACTAAAGTGGACTCAGTTCCCCCAATATCCTAAAAACACCACGAGGGACGCCTCAAATCGGTGTAAGAAGACTGGTACCAGCAGAAGCAACAACAACAAAGACATCAAAGACATATACAAAGGTATGCCCGTTGTGAGGTCACAACTCTTTTAAGAGGGGAGATCAGTCAGGGTTATGACCGATGACAATGTGTCATACATGTCATACATGTCATACGTGTCATACCTGTCAGACATGTCATACCATGTCATGTCATGTCGAGTCATGTCATATATGTATAATGACAGACAGTCGTCAGTACGGTCGACTATGACTGTACATGTCATCGAGATGATAAGTCACATCATCTGTCATTTATTCAAGGAAAGACTTGAATGACACATGGCATCGAGAGGCCGTATGTCGGACTCGAGAATGGCGAAGCAAGATGCTATCTTGAAGTACCGAACGGTTCGGAGAAGAAATCATCTTCGCTTCTAGCATGTGCGGAACAAGCATGCGAGTATCATATGGCGAACGCATCATTCGTTCTGCCGATACTAGTCGTTCAATCAATGCCTCGGGTTCACAACCCAATAGCGGTACCATCTGTGAGATGGGAGGCATTCGGTATAGATGAGGTAGCGTTGTGCTACAACAGTATCTTCGGACGAAGTCTGCACTCATCACCCGCTCATAAGCTCCGCGCGTGTTACTGTTCAATAACACCTGCGCTATCTTATTATATCATAATATATCTTAAGGCTCGCGTGTGCGTCCTTAACAGTATATCTAGCTTAGGGTTTATTTATTATCGAGAGTTTATGCACACAGTTCGGGACCCTCTGATATCTAGTGAACTAGGATATTCCGGTATACCTGTACCAAGTTTTTTTCCCACCCCGAATTTCCCGCGCGCGCGATATGTCATAAATGTCTACTACCAAGTTTTTCTTCCCACCCGGTTTCCCGGCGCGAGAAATATGTCGTCATCATACACAGCGCAAGTTTTCTTCCCTGCACCCAATTTCGCGCGCGAAGCATGTCATCGTCATACGTACCAAGTTTCCTTCCACACACCCCCGATTTCCCGCGCGCGCGAAAATAAATAATAAATTCGGATTAATTGGAATAAGTTCGAATAAATTCGGATTGATTGGAATAAATTGGAATAAATTCGTATTAATTGGAATAAGTTCGAATAAATTCGGATTAATTGGCCTAAATTCGAAAAAAATCGGATTTATTCCAATAAATTCGAACAAATTCGGAATAATTGCAATAAATTCGAATAAATTCGGATTAATTAGAAAAATTCGAATAAATTCGGATTAATTTGAATAAATTCGAACAAATTCGGATTAATTGGAATAAATTCGAATAAATTCGGATAAATTGGAATAATTTCGAATAAATTCGTATTAATTGGAATAAATTCGGAACAATTGGAATAAATTGGAATAAACTCGGAATAATTGGAATAAATTGGAATGAATTCGGATTAATTGGAATAAAGTCGAATAAATTGGAATAAATTCGAATACATTCGAATAAAATCAGATCAATTCGAAAAAATTTGGATAAATTCGAATAAATTCGATTGAATTCAGATTAATTCGAATAAAATCGGATAAATTCGAATAGATTCGAATAATTTTCGAAGAAATTTGAATAAATTCGGATAAATTCAAATAAATTCGGATAAATTCAAATAAATTCGGATAAATTCGAGTCAATCCGAATAAATTCGCATGAATTCGAGTTAATTCGAATAGATTCGGATAGATTCGAATAGATTCGAATAGATTCGGATAGATTCGGATGAATTCGGATGACTTCGGATGAATT
>LGRX02015716.1:0-17944 GCA_001247695.2 Cymbomonas tetramitiformis | reverse complement strand
AATAGGTAGGTATGCTTAATAAGCCAGCCAGCAAACGAACTGAGAGATCGCACCTGCACTGCCATCGTATATACCGGCCTGTACAATGAATAATACCGCGCCCGCAAGAAAACCCCTACCCCTGGGTGCTTTGACTGTTCAAATAAAGACTGTATATTTTCATAGCACCAACGTCTTATCTGGTAGCATTCTTCGTGCCTTTTGTCGGTTTTTGTTGTTTTTTTGTGCTACGCACACAGTTACAGTCTCGTGCAGACCTACACCCCCTAGATTTAAGGTTGGTGCCACCGCTTTTTACATTAAAGCCTCCCATTCTCGGGGTGTATGTAAGATATGAACAAAAGTTTCTTCAGACTCAGTTTGTTTGGAATGACTTTGACGTATCCAATATGAAAACATCGTCATTATCACCACTTTCAACAAATGGCGCTTGAGCACCACCCGAATCACGGTGACAAATCGCCTGGAAACCCCAAATTTCTGGCTATACTCTAAAATTTCAAATTTTTGAATAACGTGTCATTATCTACTCTCCAAATGCTATCTAGTCATATAAAAAAAACCTCGTTATCATAACTTCCGCCGATTGACACCTGAGCACCGCCCGAAACGGGGCGAAAAATCGCCTGGACACCCCAAATTTCGGGCTATACCCTAAAATTTCAAATTTTGAAATAACGTATCATTATCTACTCTCCAAATGCTATCTAGTCATATAAAAAAAACATCGTTATCATAACTTCCGCCGATTGACACCTGAGCACCGCCCGAAACGGGGCGAAAAATCGCCTGGAAACCCCAAATTTCGGGCTATACCCTAAAATTTCAAATTTTGGAATAACGCGTCATTATCTACTCTCCAAATGCTATCTAGTCATATAAAAAAAACCTCATTATCATAACTTCCGCCGATTGACACCTGAGCACCGCCCGAAACTGGGCGAAAAATCGCCTGGAAACCCCAAATTTCGGGCTATACCCTAAAATTTCAAATTTTGAAATAACGTGTCATTATCTACTCTCCAAATGCTATCTAGTCATATAAAAAAAAACATCGTTATCATAACTTCCGCCGATTGACACCTGAGCACCGCCCGAAACGGGGCGAAAAATCGCCTGGAAACCCCAAATTTCGGGCTATACCCTAAAATTTCAAATTTTGAAATAACGTGTCATTATCTACTCTCCAAATGCTATCTAGTCATATAAAAAAAACCTCGTTATCATAACTTCCGCCGATTGACACCTGAGCACCGCCCGAAACGGGGCGAAAAATCGCCTGGAAACCCCAAATTTCGGGCTATACCCTAAAATTTCAAATTTTGAAATAACGTGTCATTATCTACTCTCCAAATGCTATCTAGTCATATAAAAAAAACCTCGTTATCATAACTTTTTAAAAAATGAGAATATAATGAGACACCCGCGTGTCTCATTTTTGCGATATGGTCGTTTGGGTTAGCTTGACTAGTTCCTCGTGATCCTCCTGGGTTAATAGCACCGACGGGTCCCAGGCATGAACCGTCTCCCCGTCCGGTAAATAGCTTTGTGCGATAGGCGTGGCATAGCCTAGGCAATACATCCCACCAGTTGGTCCGGGGGTGCCCTCCCACAGGCTCAGGTAATCGTTGCGTCTGGCAGCCACCGGAGCGAACCTTCCCAGATCGTTCCGCGCAACGGTGTCACAGTAGCACAGCACCAGAAACACACTGAACTTATCATGCCACTTGCCAAAGTAACCATCGTATACTCGGAACGGCGTGCCTTTGTCGTCAGCGTGCCCGTCGCGTAACTCCTTGAGCTCCTTCACGAGGCGCTCTTGGATCACGTCATTGTTCTTCCAGTGCTGCCTAGGGCCCGGAACCACAATTACGAGCCCGGTAAATTCCATCCTAACCCGATCCTGCGAACACCCGCATGGATGCACCGTCAGTCCTCCCTTCCTCAATCACCGGGAAGCCTTCGCAGCCAGACACGCTAGCAGGTGTACAACCTGCTACGGCACGCAAGGCGGGACGCAGTGCCCCTTGCATACGCCTACACTGCAGAAGGAGACCAGCAGCAGGGGACCACCTGCATGCGTTATACTGGTTAGCCTTATTCTAGTAACAAGGCACATCGCAACGGTTCGAGTTGCAGATTGTGGCGGCGTGTACCCGAGGGTGCAGGTCCGCGCTCCGCATCGCTCCGAACCTCGTGGACCATCCCCTGCACCGTGCGCGCCACATTCCCACCATTACGCCCGGTGGTGTGTCCCCACCCTCACGTGCAACGCATCGTTTGCACCATAGCGCTGTTCAGGTCAGCCATTTCATTCAACATACATCAAGGGGAGGGGGGGGCTTGGTTGTAGTAGGAGTGCTGGGTGTCGGCTGGACTCACTGTTTGTCGTGCTTCTTCGCCCGTGCGTCATCCTCTCCGTATTCCACAGCCATTCCAGCCCGAACCATTCCAGGTTTCATGGGATCCGTGCTTTCTGTTTCCTGCAGCAGCCGGCCCCCAACCGTGTTGTGCTCGTTGATCCGCGCCACGTGCGGGCTGGTCATGACGCATGCGTTTGTAGGCGCTCTCGCCTGCGTATCAGCACGCATCTTTGCAAACTTCGCATTGCGCATCCAGCGTCGGACTAGCCGTTTCACCGGGAAGTAGAAATAGTACTCCTGCGGGCGGTACACCTCACCCCGCGCCGTACGTGTCACACTGTATCTCTCCTCCTCGCACCACCCGACCGGCACTCCCGCCGCATCCCACGCGATGGGAACCCCGCATTTCTCCTGCGCTGGTTTCTTGGTCTCTGCTGGAAACGTTCTGTGATACTTCGGACACACATGCACTGCGTAGTCCCACACGGTCTCGGCACCAATCAGGCGTAGCATGTGCCAGAGCGACCCCGGTAAATTGGTGTTTGCTCCACCCAGCAGCATCTTCAAGATTTTCATGAACGTGTTGAAGTGCGCGTCTGTCCACTGCTGCCGCCGTTTCATGTCCAGCAAATACCACACAGCTTCCTGCAGCGTCACTCCGTGGGGGCTCGCCTGCCCATGCGTTAGAAGCGGATCCATCTTTTTGGGACTGAGTTCGGCCGACTCTGGCGCGTCCAATGTCTCCACTTTCGCTGGCTCCGGCGCGTCTACCGTCACCGCTTTCCCTGCCTCCGGAGGGTCCACCGTCACCTGTTTCGCCGGCACCGGCGCGTACACCGTCACCTCTGCGTGATGAGCCAGCAGCAAGGCGGCCGCCTCTTCCACCTCGATTTCCATGCCCGCCTTTGCAGCTAGTTCCTGCGAGTGGCCGTCCCATCCTGGCTTAGTTTCTGTGCATATTCTGCATGCGCTGCATGCCCCTGCGCATGTTGCATAACGTACATGCTACAATACGCACTACATGATGTATCAGAAAGACGCACAGGCGTTTCCACGTCCTGTCCGAGCAGGGCAGTGAGACCAGTGTTCCGCCAGTGTGCAAGGTGCGGCAGGGCGTACATCGTAAAGAAAGTCCGGGATGGAGAGGAGGTCCGCCTCCGCATCACCACCTTCGTCCGTCTCCTCCACGATGTCTTCTTCCGGGATGTCCGGCAAATCCAACACCTCCTCCCAGTATGCATTTTCGGCTGGGGTGGGGGCATCTGACGACCCCCCTTCCTCGCAATGACTCAATCCCATATATCCCACGGCCTGTGCGTCCGCCAGGTCGTGGTTCGTAGCATTCCCATCTGCGCCGGCTCCTCCCACCAGGGTATACCGCATTCTCTTGTTGGGTATCCTCGCCTGCTGAGAATCATCATCCGCTGTTTCCACAAATACTGGGGCCGCCTCCATCTGGTGGCCAGCGGAGATGGCAATGACCCGGTGCCTTTGATCAAACTGAACTCCCAGAGATTGCATGCGGCCTATGAGCACGTCAATCCTTCCCTTGTAATCCTTTCCGGCGCGCCCTACCTGATCAGGTATGCCCAGCGTGCACAAGTCGTCGGGGGTGAAGATGGAGCGAATGCTTGGGCGCTTGATGTCACGGTAAGCGCGTTGCGCCAACTCCAGTAGGCGGGCGTCGGTCACGTGCCGGTTATCACACGCGGTTGGGAGCTGCGCCGTTTGGCACGTGACGGCTTCCCCCCGGCTCGCCGTTTCCCCCGCGCGCCGTCCACCGGGCTCGCCCCCCCACCTGCTAGCTCTCTGGGGCCCACATGCGGCGGTGCGTAGGTTATCCGCATCCTCTTGTCGATCATGCACCCGAGAGTTGTCAATCTGTCAGCCAGCTGACGGATCTTTGCGCTCTTCTGCGCCATCGTGCTGCACTCCTCTGTGACCTTGCTTGGGATCCATCCGATGTCCACAGCAAACCGTGACACTTTGGGTGACTTGCCCCCAATATGCAGGCTTTGCAGTTTGCGCAGGATGACGGCGTCCTCCAGTTCAGCCATCACCGCGCATACCTGCCGCAAACTACCCCTTCCGGCGTGTCACCGACCTGCACGCAGCACATCCGTTGAGGGGGAGTGGGGGGGGGACACCGACAGCACCTGCATCATGAAGGCAGACACCTCGTTAGATGCATCGTTGCTCCTCGCGTGAGCGCCCGATCGATACGCGGCGGTCGCTCGGTGCATGGCGTGCGCAGCGTGACGCGTGCTTAGTGACCGCGTGTTTCCGTCGGAGAACACAAACTGATTTATTCCAAAGATACAATACAGTTCAAAATTGTCTGTTCTAGCCACATACGGTCTTTCACTTCGCATAGCCTACAATCTGCATTAATCGGAAGCTGGTGTTCGTGGTTGACATCCTAAGCTTTCATGCCAGAGGCTTGCACGCTTGCGCGTTTCCTCTGCGGTACAAGTCGTATGCGCCTGCTTTCAAGCTTCTGGTTCAGGAACACTGGTCAGCCAGCAGCTTGGGGTATCGCCAGCGTTGCAATCCAAGCTACGCGTCACCAGATACACCTGCGTGCACACGGCGCAAGATTCGACATTCATCCTCATGTTGCTCATTGCAGGCATCGGCATGTCACCACCCATGCATGCGAGCTGCCTGCGGGAGGCGTGCCCCACTCACCGGCTGGTCGTGGCTCCGCATTTCCGTCCACTTGTAAACCCGGCGGGACCGTGTCGCGCATGCTGAGCAACTTCGGCAGGTTGGACATGCACATTTCTTCCCCGGTCGATGTCCTCCAAAGCAGTCCCTTCTCGCAGATGTGGACATCCGGGACCCGGCACTCGCCGAATTTCGGGATGATCGCCGAGTTGAATGCGTGCGCGTCGAACTCCGCATGAAAAATGGCGAAGTCGAGGAGCACCGCGGGCAACTTGACTTGCAGGTTGGCGCCATTGTCACTGGCCACCGCCGTGCAGTAGTAATCGTGCACCTCAGACCACTCCTCCACCGTTATGCGATGGACAGTCTTGCCGATTGCTCCACTCCACGTCCCGGAGGCATGCTCCACTGAGTACTCCTCGCCGTACGTGGTCGTCTCCCAGAGCTGTGTCTTCATACGGCCCGACAGTATTTTCACAGCGGACTGCGTGAGCTTCTCCGCTTTGTCAGCAGCCACCAACCACTCTACACCGCCACTGACGGCGCGATGAAACGCGCCCTTCCGCGAAATTGGCAGGAGCTCGGCCATTGTTGCTCCTGACACAGTAACCTGCCGAGCATCAGCCGGGCAGGCCTGCTTCTTGCGCTTGTTGCTGCCGGCAGCCGGCGGTCCCTCGTTACGTTTGGATTTCCGGGGTTCAGCTGCAGTGCTCTTTGGCGTGGCGACTGGCACGAGAGCTCGCAGCTCCGGGTTGCTGTTCACACGCCGCCTGAGTTCATTTGTTAGTGGCGTGTTGAGCGCGTCCAAGGACTTCTTGCTAAGCGCTGCGTAACCCGCAAATGTCGCTGGTTCGGTACATCGATGATGCAGAAGGAGCGTATCGCCCTCGACCACTGGACGAATTTCACGCCCAGGCTATTGCCGAAATGATGTACTGGAACCCACACACCGGTTCGGGATCTCCAGCCCTGATTGCTGTCCAGGAGGATCAGGACGATGCAACAAGCACCAACCCAGAGGCATTCGTTTGGGCGGACATCGGGAAAGGCAGATACAGGTAAGACCCATTGCGTTGATGGATGCATGCATATGTGTTCCAACTTACACTTTATTTGTTATTCAACAGATTCACCTGCTTTGGACATCAGCATTTGCTGGAGGCAAAGCGTCGCTGCGTCAAGGCGGATGAAGCAAAGCACGCAAACCACGAAAATCGAACGGACGCGTTTCAGTTCATCGAATGTTGTCTCTTCATGAACTTGAGCGCCATCGAAATGAATCAGGTGTGTCTCACTCATGCCAGTTTTCTCAGGTGCTTCTCAGGGCTTACATACTCAAGTGTTTAGGGAGGGTTTACGGTCGGCCAGCTTCTCAGCTATAGTCATGATCCGTGCAATTCGTTTGCGCACGCAGCTTGGGAATGAGCAGAACAACATTGACGCCTACATGAAGCACCGCAACACCACGGAGATCATTCTTGGCATGCGAAAACACGTGGAGAAACTGATGGCCGAACCCAACGAGAGAGACGTTGCAATGAAGAGGTTTGAGAACGTGAAATTCAGTCGGGTGCCGCCGAAGCAGAACTTGAATCCCGAATTCGAAACGGCGCTGAAGACGCAGGTGTTCAATCACCAGAAGCTGAATGCAGACAAGAAGAACGTGCATTGGGCTGCTTGGGCTATCTCGGTGCAATCGCACAACTTGTTCAAACAACTTCAGAGAGGTGCTGCCATTTTTTTTGAGAATCCCGTCTCAACATTATTCTTATTTGCTCTTAGGTGTTTTTGCAGTAGCTAACTGACGATTTGGTATTTCATGTTTTCGCTTTCAGTGATGAAGGCCCACAATGAAGGGGCGCTAGAGGGAGTTGACCCGGACGATGAAGACGCCACGGAGACGACCTTGGCCACGGTTGGGTCATCTCGCAATAAGCCCAAACGTAAACGTTCAAGCGGTATGTCGACCGGCACAACTGACCTCAACGCACCAACGACCAAGCAGCCTAAATGGGACCCCACATCCGGAAAGCCGATCGTCTACCATGATCTGCCGAAGGGGTTCTATGATACATGGGCCCCCTTGACCGAAGGACACTTACATGAGATCACTAAGCTCGTCGACGAAGCCGTCATCGAACAGAAGTACACGGTCAAAGATATGATCAACCGTATCGCCGAGATCAAGACTCTCAACAATGTTCGAGAGAACCTAATGCTGCTTGCCTCAGATGCTCATAAACGATTCAACATAACACACTCCTTGGAATCGACACCGGCCTACCGGCAACTGAGCTTTCTAAAGAAAAACCGGCATTCTATGCAGAACTTTCTGCAATCACAACCGGGAGGGTACGAAAACAACATATACGACATAAATGCACCCTGCTTCATTCCTTACCTAGATGAAGATGGGTATCCCATACCTAAGGAAAGGAAACCAGTGGATGCTGTCGTGGATCCCGATGCTCCCGAGTCGAAGTTCTGGGATCGTAAGATGACCTACGGTGAGCTGGATGGCGAGATCAATACGCTGCAAAAGAAGCTTGACAGCTTTACGTTTCCCAACCCAGAACACGACTGGGGGAAGTTTTGCGAGTATTTCCCAGGGGCTGGGGATGAGAGAGAAATACGTACATTACTGAAGGTAATTTACCTAAGTTGCGCCCTCTGATCGTCCTTCACTATATTCAATACGTGTTCAATTAACAACGGGGTTTGTTTACAACTGTACCAGGCGGGAGTGGTGCCCCCGAAGGTCTCCTGCAAGAACGAGCAGGAGAACCGGAAATTTCAATTTGAATCACGGCCTGCAAAAGAAAAACAGCGGCACGAGGCGAAGATAGAGAAACTGATCAAAGAAATTCCGAAGGATATAAAGTTCTACTGGAATAATATCGAGAGCGCTCTGTTGCTGAAAATCGGATCGACGACAGCATCGACTGCGGAAAATCTCCTAAAGAATCTTCCAGGTGCGTATCTCGGTTTTATATTCCATTTGTGCACCGTAGCTATGTAATTACTAATCGTTTACATTGCACACAGGTGTGAGTTATCGAATATTGTCAAACGTTCCTGAGGGCCAGCAAGTCGACGATGATGACTACTTCTACACTCACAAGATTCCGCAACTGGTTTTCAAGAAGGACTTTCTTCTGGAGCCCGCATCACCTGAGTCCTTCACGACTCTTCCCAGGCTTCCATTTACCGGTTTCATTATGGATTGCGAATATGCTCTGGACTCGAACAAGAGATGGATCCCGAAACCTCTCTTAGCAGGAGAGTTCAAGCAATTCCTACACAACTTCAACAATTTGACCACGTGTGATGATTGGGTAGGGGGATGTTTCTGTGGCTTTCAACAACACCACGAGTTCTTCGAAGCCGCCAAGCAGTTTTGCCACGGGAACGCCGAAAAGATGTTCTGGGTGAAACCTTTGAGCAGATCGAACATGATGGCCTTGGAACCCTGCGTTGCGCCACGGAACTACGCCAACCGTATGGAGTGCTTTGTCTTGTGTTACTACGTCAAGGAAGCAACACCTACAGGTCCGTAGATGTTAAGTTACGTACAATTCTGTGATTGCCTTTTGGCGTCTAAGCATGGGCAATCTGACTAAGCAGCGCTGATTGCTCTCGCAGACGAAACCCACCCAGCCGTGCATAAAAGGCTTCCCTGGATGAAGAACTTGATTAGAGTTCTCGGTGAGGAGGAGAATGCGGATAGTGATGTCGTCGATAAGCAGTTCGTGGCTTCTTGCCGAACCAACACCTGGGAATATGCCCCTGTACACTCGTCGAAATTCGCCAATAACTCCGAGGGTAAAAGAATTAACAAACACCAGAAGCCGCTGAAGCTCATCCACGACCTCATCAATATCCATATGCGAGGTCCTGAGTTAGAGGGGGAAGCGAGGGGGAAATCTGCGTACGAGGGGGTGTTACCTCTTCATCACGAACATCACTTCATCTTGGATGCGTGCTGCGGTTCGGGGACCACTTCGGTAGCCGCCAACATGTTGGGATTGGGTTCCGTCGCTTTCGATAGGTAAGCATTCATGTCTACATCCATTTTTTGAAAAAATACTTTGTATATCGGTTTTAACAAGTGCTGGTGTCTTGGATGCAGGGAGCAAGGTATGGTCGACTCAGCGAAAGAGCGCATTAGGTTTCCTGATGGATTTTTTCTTTGGCCGACGAAGTGTTGAGCAAGCAGGAATACGACGAGGTGAAAAGGCAGAGAGAGGCACATCGTAAAGAGCAAGAGAAAGTCGAGAAGGAGCGGGGGAAGAAGACGGCGGTCGAAATGAGGGAAACGGAAAAGGCCGCCAAGAAACAGCAGGAAGATGCCGAGAAGGCCGCCAAGAAACAGAAGGCCGAGACCGAGAAGGCCGCCCAGAAAGAGAAGGACGATGCCGAGAAGGCCGCCCAGAAAGAGAAGGCCGAGACCGAGAAGGCCGCCAGAGAAAGAGAAGGCCAGGAAAGAGAAGGCCGAGACCGACAAGGCCGCCAGGAAAGAGAAGGCCGAGACCGACAAGGCCGCCAAGCAACAGGCAGCCGCCGCGGCGGGGCCTATACCTAAGCGGCAAGCACCTAAGGCACAAGGCGGAAAGCCGGAATCCGATGCCAAGAGACGTAGACGGCATTGATGATTCCCTGGTGGGACATGGTGCTAGCACCTAGGTCAATATTTGTTGATAGTCTTAATAACCTATTGTCTCAGTGCAGAAGTACGCTGATGAAACACGTATGGTATATCTTGATATGACAATTGTAAATAAAGTATATTCTCCAAAGGTATGGGCGACATACCCTACGGTCCTGGAAAACGTTAGTATGCTGCTAACGACATGCTAAACGCGTGCCATGGACATGCTATGACATGCTAACGCCAGATAGGTGTTAGCATGCGTGCTAACGGCATGCTAAAGCCCCATAGGTGTGTTAGCATGTCCATGCTAAAGGCATGCTAACGCCACTGCGCCTTAAGCATGTGTTCGCGCCAACTTGAGGGGTAGTGAGTGGTGAGGCATGTGGGGGTGCGTAGATCACCAGGAACATGTTATATGGTGATTAGAAGGGCAGGGGAAGGATATGCCACGGAGTATGATGCGATTCGGGTCAGGTGGTAAGCGAGCGGAATTCCTCGGAAAGGTAGGGACGTTAGTACGTCGCTAGCATGTTCTTAGGACGCCGATAGCACGTCAGTGTTAGCATGTCATTATCACACATCAGACACTCTAAAGGCATGCTAACGGCGCCACTGCGCCTTAAGCATGTGTTCGCGCCAACTTGAGGGGTAGTGAGTGGTGAGGCATCGATGTGGGGGTGCGTAGATCACCAGGAACATGTTATATGGTGATTAGAAGGGCAGGGGAAGGATATGCCACGGAGTATGATGCGATTCGGGTCAGGTGGTAAGCGAGCGGAATTCCTCGGAAAGGTAGGGACGTTAGTATATCGCTAGCATGTTCTTAGGACGCCGATAGCACGTCAGTGTTAGCATGCCATTATCACACATTTAACATTCTAATGTTATCCTATGCACTCAAAGAAGTCGGCCGTTGGGTCGAGAATAACGGCGGTCTCCATGCACGGATGTGGCACAATAACAACTTGTTGTTCTACTCGATTGGGTAATATGAATGGCTCCTTGTGCTCAAAGGCTGCTGGGTCAACGTGCGGGTTGAAGGTGTAGACCGTCCTAGTCAAATCATCCGGGCCGAGAATGGAGTTTCGTAGACGGTAGGCCTTGATCTGTTTCTCGGTCGGCTTTGCAAGCCAATCGCACTTGAGTAAGGTGTACAACTCTCCAGCAATCTCCACTCGCAGTATTTTGGTAATGCGGCCGTGCCTGCATTTCGCCAAGCCCACGCTTGTGAAAACCACCATTGCTGGTCCAAATGCCCTTAATATGCGGTTAGGATGGTATCCTTGTGCTAATCACATGCTACCGAAACACTAAAGACATCATAACTGCACGATACATTGTCGTTGCTTCCTCACCTGTCGATTTCATCGGTTTTTGGCTCACCCTTCTCGTTGAAGATTACGTTCCCATCACTGTCCATTTCCTCATTCACGAAGAACGTACGAAAATAGCTATGCACGGTGCGCTTATTCCGATCGGTCGTAGCCGTGCGGTAATGGGCGTCGCCGATCTTAATGTGCGCGAAACTATAGCAAACCGGTGCCGGCCCCGCCATGAGCAACATCTCGTCCTTTGTGAACTTTCGGCCCAGCCATTCTGTCGGATCCGCATATGCTCCAAATACGGGTTCGCGTATGTGCTCAGGCTTACCCTCCTTTGTAGAAGCCGCGAGCCTGTGTTTTTTGTTTCGCGCCCGCATCTTGGCATTCCATCTGTGCACAGTCATATATTGTCGTTAGTATGCTAAAGGCGTACTAGCGACGTAATAGCGGCGTCAGAACGTACAGGGCCAACAACTGCTCAGGAAATGATGGGATCACCTGCGCGCGTCCTCCGCATACTTCTCCCATCTCTCCACCAGGTCTCCATACGCCGGAATGTGAGTGCGCATCCAAACCTTGATGTGTTGGATTTCATCATCTCGCAAGACCACCCGCTTCCCCCTAGCCGATACCTCAACCGCAATCGCCCCGCGGCTCCCCATGGTCACGGCCGCCGGCACCCGGGTGGAGACGCCTGCCGTAATGAAAGTGATTATCCCACGCACCAGACGCAACAGCTTCACGCGACTGAAGTAATTCATTATGGCTGGAACGGGCATGGAGTTGCTCCTCGCTAGGGATTTGATGTGGCCGTTCAAGGACTCAAAGGCGTACATCCACACTTCCCGCATTGGACCATACTTCTCAAGTTGCGTGACCATGTGAGAAAACATGTGAGTGTTAATAACACACCACATATACGCTGGTCCGGCCGCCTCCAAGTCCTTGAAAAATAGCTCTATTTCTCGTGCAAGTAGCCCCATATCCTGCACATAGCAGTATGTTAGGACGCCCATATACTGTGCTTAACGTGCTAACGGTATCATGCTTACCTACTAACGACATGCTAACAGATTACCTGAGGCCGCACTTGTTTCGTCGTCAGCTCCCGCACGATCATGGTCATTCGGCCCACTATCTTCGCCAATGGATTGGCGGGCTGCCCGTAATCTCGTGGCCAAGCGCGGACTGTCGCCATGGTACCGTTCTGCACGAGCTTCAAACCGTCATGAGCCCGAATGTGCTTGGCGGCTTTCTTATCGGCGGTAGTTTGTAGCAATCGTAAGTGACCACGCCCCCATCCCTCCGTCGCCCTGATGCTCCGCAAAAACAAGCGCGCGGTCTCCAAACATCGCTTCGTGGTGGACGTTTTGTTAGGGCGGGGTGGAATCGCGAAAGGTCCATGCGTCATCTTGTACACCAAAACCTCCGCCCCTGCGGCACAATTAAAAAAAACATGAAAATACTGTTAGCATGCGTTTAGGCTGTCGGTAATATTGCCACAACAACCTAACACAACCCTATGAACATGCTAACACGCGAATAGTTGCCTACCTTTACTATTCTTCACCTTGGTTGTGGCATGCCACGTGGGGTGGACACCATCCTCTCTCGCTTGCTGGCGGACGGCGTCGGTGAAGTCGACCCCGAGCAATGATGCGGCAATCCTGTTCGCTAAGTTCATGATGTCATGCATGCCATCCAGGATGAAATCACGGTAGAGCTTGAAGTAAACCAACCGAGTAAACACGCTCAAGAACTTCACGCCCGTCTTTCTCATGCTCTCCTCCAAGGTCGCGCCCGAAAGTTCTGGGTCTCCACTATCCCGTAGATCTTCGTGCCTTGCGCCATGACGCTTGTACTCGGCGTCCGTGCGCAACGGTTGAGTGCCTAAGCCGAAGTGAGAACAAAGAAATCGTCAAACATACGTCCAGAATGCATTCATGATACGGATAGCATGCCTTTAGCATGTTCGTACGATACCGATAGTATGCTAAGAACGTGCTATATACATACCTGGTGGATCTTGCTTGCTGAACATGTACACCATCTTGTGCAAACATGTTGCGAATGTCCCCCGGATCTTGCATACTAGGCACCCAGCGTACGAACCGACGTCCATGACTTGTGCGGCATCAACCGCTCCCTTATAGTCCATGAGTATGGCAAAGAGCATGACCTTCAACCGCACGTGCTCGTCGGTGTATGAGTCCCAACACACAAAGCCTTCGTCCCACAACTCCACGAGCTCATCCACCAGCTTGCCATACAGTAATTGGGAGTTCGCAGGGTGCTGTCCTTCAATGATTCCGTATACCTCCATGTTCTCATACTTCGTGCGAAGCTCCGGAGGTAGGTTCAAGATTTGAAAGTAGATAGGGAACACCCCCATTTTGTTTTGCCACAAAGCCGCCCCATCCGCACTCAACAGAATGCTCACGTTCCTGGCCTCCTTGAAAAAATCGACGTGTCGCACGTTCTTCCGCTCCTGCCATTCCTTACCATCTGATGAAGGCATAGAACACGTGTAAATGAGTTAGACATGCTAAACACACGCTAACGACAGGCGTAAGACGTCGTTTACATGCTAACCACATGATAACGGGGTACTGTGTGGAAGACTTACCCCAGATAGTGCGCACCGATCCGTCTGCCGGTGGAACGTGCCTGGAGTGAGCGAGCATCATCTCCGCGGTGTATGGATTTGCGTACACACGTCTCAGCAAGTCCGCAACATTCCACCAAAAGAATTGTGATCGCGCTTTCTTGCCCTTCCCCGCGTCCACTTCCCCCATCTCGCCCAATGCCTCCCACCGGGGCTCATTGCACTTCGGGCACACGTCGGCGGTGGCGTACTCTCCCTCGAAGAACACGCATCCTTTCACACATAAGTCAACCCTGTTGCAGGGGGCGTCGAACACTTCGAACTGTTTCCATGCGGCTTTGAAGTTCGTTGGAAAGGTTCCCAAATGTTTTCCGAAATGTTCATGAATGATGGCGAGGAGCTTGTCAAACGAGTCTCGCGACATCTTGCCTTCGGTGTTTCATTCCAAGAGGTCGAGAAGCATCTTGAAGGAGTTAATCGGTGGGTGGCGCGGGTCTGCCACGGGGTTCGCGTCCATCTCCTGCGTGTGGTCACCATCGAACGCCGTGATCATTATATAACAATCGGTGTCACAGTGCGTCCCTAGCACACTTGGATCATGCTAAAGGCATACTGTCTGTATGCTATCAGCATGCCAACACATATGTGCTCACCTCTTGCTGCCCGGCCATCAACCTCTTGATCCCTGCGATCAACTCGGCCGTCGCTGTTCTCATGTCGTCCATGATCGCATCGTCTGCATCCATCCGATCGTCGTCGCCTTTCATAGATCCGGCTTCGCCAATGTCATCACCCTCAACCTCGGCAAATGGATCCCCGCATTCCTCAAAGTTTTCGCCTTGGCATGATGCGAAATCATCGCTATAGGAGCGGTCATCGTCGAAACTTTCCAAATCCTCCTCGTGGATCGTCGGATCGTCGGAGCGGTCGGAATCCGCTACCTCACGATCGTCCACTTGAACCTGCTCGGGGAGTGGCGAAGGCGAGGCGGGCAGCGGGGAGTCGTGGCCGAGCCTGGAGATAGCACGCACTTATACTGCCGTTAGCCGGCATGCTGACGGCGTCTTAAAGGGACCCTAACGCCGACATGCAAACATTCCTAGGGGGGGGAAGGGGGGTCACCTCGCCAGGTTCACATCCCCATGACGCGGAGAGTGGTCGGGGAGCTCGGTCGTCTCGGGGCCATCGTCCAAAGCCATGTCCATACGCACATCCGGTACGGAGACATCTACCGCATCCGCGTAGGCACGTGCGCGGCGAATCCTTTTAAATAGCTTCCGGTGACGCCATACGGTTGTTTTACCCCACCACGTCGCCGTGCCATAGCACATGCCACAATCACATAGCAAGAATCCATCTTCTCGCAGTTCTCCCTCCCGTATTGCCTTTTCATGTGCGTCGTCTCGCAGCTTCCATGCCATCTCTAAAGGCGTCATCCACACATGTTCGGCCTGGATCTCCGTCGAGGGGATTAATATCGGTCCAAGATTTCGTCCGTCCGTCCGTCCGTCCAAAAATTTGTCTTGGACCAAACATTCTTAACATTCTAAGATTTCGCAAAATAGGGCTCCCATACTTAAGCCCATACTTAAGGAGGGTAACGCGTCGGCCCGCGTCGACGCCTGCGTTTTCACATACTTAAGAAAATTTAAATTTTTTCTTCATACTTAAGGAATATGCACTGACTCCCCCCTCCCCCCCTAACCAGGGACTCGGGGGGTATAACCCAGTCGTATGCGAGTGTCAAACGTGCGTCACCGAGACGAACCCAACGACAGAGCTTGACAATCGTATACGATTGTCAAACGTGAGTCAGGCAGTAACCGTGTGATTTTTTGCATCGGCCCATGCCTTCCTTGGCAATATTTAAATCGCTTGAGGCCTTTAGGAGGATCATTTCCCATTTTTTCCTACTCGGGTCTATACGGGCTATATAGAAATTATTAATGAATACGCGATACACAGTTCTGACAATCGTGTACGATTGTCAAAACTGTTTCCCAAACGAATTTATTTGTAATTGTTTTGTTGTTAATAAAAAGTTTACACCGAACCCCACAACAATAATATGGGGGGGGTGGGGGGTCCGAACCAGTTTTGAAATCTAACGTAGAGCAAAATGACAGATGTAAAACAATCTGAAATCAAGCATTCCAAAAAATGAAATCTGAAATCTAGCGTAGAGCAAAATTAGCAAAATTTGAAAAAAGGAAATCTAACGTAGAGCAAAATGACAGATGTAAAAAAATCTGAAATCAAGCATTCCAAAAAATGAAATCTGAAATCTAGCGTAGAGCAAAATTAGCAAAATTTGAAAAAAGGAAATCTAACGTAGAGCGAAATGACAGATGTAAAAACTCTGAAATCAAGCATTCCAAAAAAGGAAATCTGAAATCTAGCGTAGAGCAAAATTAGCAAAATTTGAAAAATGGAAATCTAACGTAGAGCAAAATGACAGATGTAGAAAATCTGAATATCAATCTGATTGTCAAAACCAGCTTTTCCGCAGACTCTAAAAGACTTAGACGTTAGACCCCAAAAAAGCCTGCAACCAGAACCCCCACCCACCCAAATGAATGGGGCAAAACGGTGCTAAAGTTTTCGAAGAATGTATGCATGAATAACCCCAAAAACAAAATGAATGGGGCAAACCGGTGCAAAAAATTTCGAAGAATGTTTGCAGCAATAACCCAAAAAACAAAATGAATGCCGGGCAAGCCGGTGCTAAATTTTTCGAAGAATGTATGCATGAATAACCTTAAAAAAAAAATGAATGGGATAAACCGGTGCTAAATTTTTCGAAGAATGTATGCATGAATAACCTAAAAAATAAAATGAATGGGGCAAAACGGTGCTAAATTTTTCGAAGAATGTCTGCATGAATAACCCAAAAAATAAAATGAATGGTGCAAAACGGTGCTAAATTTTTCGAAGAATGTATGCATGAATATTACATTCCACACATAATATAGTGAAGTTTAGTCAACTTTGAAATTCGCATCCCATTGTCAAAACCAGCTTTTGTATAGACTCTGAAAGAATTAGACACAAAAAAAAAAACGTCGCCAGCTTTGACAATCGTGTACGATTGTCAAACCCAGCTTTTATACAGACAAGAATTAAAAATAAAAAAAACGTCGCCAGCTTTGACAATCGTATACGATTGTCAAACCCAGCTTTTCTATACAGACTCAAGAATTAGACTTAAAAAAACGTCGCCGGCTTTGACAATCGTATACGATTGTCAAAGCTTCGGAGTCCGAGCCTGCCGTAGTCGCAAGCTTTGACAATCGTATACGATTGTCAAAGCTGAGTCCGAGCCTGCCGTAGTCGCAAGCTTTGACAATCGTATAAGATTGTCAAAGCTGAGTCCGAGCCTGCCGTAGTCGCAAGCTTTGACAATCGTATACGATTGTCAAAGCTGAGTCCGCGCGAGCCTGCCGTAGTCGCAAGCTTTGACAATCGTTTACGATTGTCAAAGCTGAGTCCGCGCGAGCCTGCCGTAGTCGCTGCAAGCTTTGACAATCATATACGATTGTCAAAGCTGAGTCCGCGCGAGCCTGCCGTAGTCGCAAGCTTTGACCGGTCCCCTGACTCACGCGTGACAATCGTATACGATTGTGAAGCTTGGGCACTAGGTCCGGCCCCCCTGACTCACGCGTGACAATCGTATACGATTGTGAAGCTTGGGCGCTAGGTCCGCCCCCCTGACTCACGCGTGACAATCGTATGATACGATTGTCAAAGCTGAGTCCGAGCCTGCCGTAGTCGCAAGCTTTGACAATCGTATACGATTGTCAAAGCTGTGTCCGAGCCTGAGGCCGTAGTAGTCGCCAGCTTTGACAATCGTATACGATTGTTAAAAGCTAGTCCGAACCTGCGGTCGTGGTCAGTTTTGACAAACGTGCACGATTCTCAAAACTGTGTCCGAGCCTGGCGTAGTCGCTGCCTTGTTTATTCGCACGAGATATCGCAGGATTCGCAGGAAAATCGATGTTACGCCAAAACTTGTCAGGCCAGTGCAAAGCCAATTTATAGCCTCTACCGGGCTTTGATGCGCATTCACTCCGACATTGATGCAGTTGTCGTGGAGTTTCCTTGTAATAGCTAGCAAGTACGAAGCAGACTACTGTGACGGATTATAATTTCTATTTTACTTATAACAATAAGACGAGCTTTTTTTTTGAAAAATCTCGCCCACTTCCTCTACGACTCCCCCCCCCCTACCGACTTGGACTCGAGTTTGGAAATGAAGTAGGGGCCGGGGGGAGGACTACCAGCTTGTATCTGCAGCTTGTATTATAATAGAGGGGTTTTTTTTGAAAAATCTTGCCCT
>LGRX02015715.1:0-20397 GCA_001247695.2 Cymbomonas tetramitiformis | reverse complement strand
TATTATGCTTTCCCCATTCAAGAACGTCCTTGTTGAGCCCTTGCTCTTCTATTGCGTATGCGCCACTCTCTTGCCTCCGAGAGCCCTTGGTGGTGTGGGGGGGCAACTTTTTAAATGTTTCCCCAGCCTCGTCCCCACAGATTGGGTCCGTGGCGTGGGGGGAGGGGGGTAGTTGCAATGAGGCAAGAGGCTCGGGGTGCCGGGAGAGGCAGCTACCCGGGCGGTTGTGTAGGTATTTGACCATCTCAGAAACGGAGCTGCATAATTCGGCGGTGCTCTCCCCGCTCCCTTGGATCTGCTCCCCCCAGAACTCTCCCCGCTCCCTTGGATCTGCTCCCCCAGAACTCTCCCCGCCCCTGGATCTGCTCCTCCAGAACTCTCCCGCTCTGGATCTGCTCCCCCAGAACTCTCCCCGCTCCCTTGAATATTGCACCTCGAGCCTCTTATCTCACACCTCTTATCTCACAACCTTACGATTGGATTTCGCTTCTCGCACGTCGTATCACAGCAACATCCCTTTTTTGCGCCACGTGTCTAACGTCCGAACTCACGGCAACATCTCTCCTTTGCTCCACATCCCCAGCGTCTGCCTCCTCTGGATATCCGATCTCCTCTGGATATCCGATCTCCTCTGGATATCCGATCTCCTCTGGATATCCAATGTTTGGGATGCCCCCAACATTAGGCTTCCTTCTCGACACCTTCCATACTCCTGTTTATTCGCCACAAGCTCGGTGCTGAACAGCGTCACGCTGCAGGCTGAAAGCCACTCATCACGCCGGCCCTCGCGAAGCCCACCTGCACAAGGGTTGCCCCGCCTGCAATTGCTGCGCCCACGGCATCCAGCATGGAGTGCGCCGCGACGCCGGTCACTGCGCAGAGCGTCACGTCCACCCGACTTTGTGCCTTCTCCACCCCTTGCGCTGTGGCCCGCCGCCCCCTCCACACAGCCCCGCCCACCCACTCTCAGCCAGGGGCCGGCGGGCAGCCTCAGAAGTGCCTCAGGGAGGCACCGACAATGGGGCGAAGGATAAATTCTATCCTTGCAGGGGGACTTCCACCCTCCTCTGAGTCTGGAGGGGTAAGAAAGGACCACGCCACGGCATTTTCACTCTTGATAGGACGACTGCAGCCCGTATTCAGAAACTGCCATCCTCAGCTCCATAAAGCAGGAGCGCCCAAGAGCTGAGCTGAGCGGGTTCGGGTCTCGCACCTGGCATGGCGATGCTCGAGGTTGGCAGCGCTGCGGGAATGCCCCTGAGCTCTCGACAACCCCAAGTCGCCTTACCCGTGTGTCACCGACCTGCAGCTCTGTGTGCGGGCGCTGATACAAGCCCCCCGTTGGAAGCTCGGATGGTTCAGGCGCCCGCACAAGGCGCAGCTGGCCGGGTCTCCACCGGCGGTCATGCGGTCACGCGCTGGCGTCCGGCACATACTGGGTGTGACGGTCACGCGCTTGCGTCCGGCACATACTGGGTGTGACAGGAACAGCTCGGGATTGATTCAGGGCGGCTTCGTGGAGAGAGGGGGAGGACGGGCAGGGGAGAGAGAGGGGAGGACGGGCAGGGAGAGAGGGGGAGAACGGGCAGGGGGGAGAGAGGGGGAGGACGGCAGGGAGAGAGGGGGAGGACGGCAGGGGAGAGAGGGGAGGACGGGGCAGGGAGCGAGGGGGAGGACGGGCAGGGGAGAGAGGGGGAGGACGGGCAGGGGGAGAGAGAGGGGAGGACGGGCAGGGGAGAGAGGGGGAGGACGGGCAGGGGAGAGAGGGGGAGGACGGCAGGGAGGAGGGGGAGAACGTGGCAGGGGAGAGAGAGGGGGGAGGACGGGCAGGGGAGAGAGGGGAGGACGGGCAGGGGAGAGAGGGGAGGACGGGCAGGGAGAGGAGGACGCAGGGGAGGGCGTTGCGCAACGCACCGGAAGCCAAAGAATACAACGATTTCCTGCCAGCACGTGACAGTGAAAAGACGGCCAGTGCCGGCAGAGCTCCAGCGCCACGCGGCGGCAGTGCAGTCCACGGCGGCGCAGATGAGGGGCTCGAGGCGCAGCTGGAAGGCCGCCACCACGCGCCGCAGCGATGGGCTTTCGCCGATGACGATGCCCACGTCTGCCGCGAGCAGCGCTGGAAGGTCCGTTGTGCTGTCGCCGACGTACACCTGGCCGGCCAATGTGGCGCCACACTTCCTGTAAGGCTGCTGCCGCATCCGGCGTGGTATCCGGCGGTCCCTCCTTCCAACCGCGGCAGTGTCCCTGAGCTATAGCCAGCGCGCTCTTATATCTGCCATGGACCCTCATAATCCAACGGCTCCCAGTGATTTCGCAGCTACCCTGAGAGCCTTGAGCATCAACGGCTGCAAGAAAACTGCTGCACGCGGTCCAGATGGCCACTTACATTTCCCGAACCGCTCGATCGATCAGCGATGTTACATGCTGCACTTTGAGCGCCTCACCTTTGGAGCAGTAGACCGGCCGGAGCATGAGGAGGAGAAAAGGGAAGGCATTCACCCTGAGGCCCTTTGTCGCTGGAAAGCTCTTGAGCATCTTGTTGAAGGCGTTGCCTTTGTCCAGCGGCGTCTGCAGACGGCCCGAGGATGGATTAGGCATGCACTCTCCACGAGAGAATGTGCTCCCATCGAGTGAAGGGGCAGCCGAAAGATGCGCATTCTGATGGTGGGAGGTAGGCACCGCACTGCCAAGGGGAGGGACGCGGAGGGAGTGGCTCGTGGCTTGGAACTGGAGACGCTTGGAACTGGAGACGCTTGGAACTGGAGACGCTTGGAAGGGTCAAGAGCCCCTTCTGCCAGCAAAGCAAGAGGTTTGGGAGGGGGAGGGGTCCGGAGCATGCAACTCTAAACATTCAACCCAAGGCATTATCCGAATGCGTTTTCCCTCTCTCTTTGATATCTGCCCTTCGATTGTGCCAGTCTGCAGCCCAGGCCTCCGGGTGCCCTGCACCGCACCTGCATCGAGAGGAGCAGATTGCCCGTGCTCCAACCAAGGTTGACCTCCAGGTCATTGGCCAGCACCTGAGTCCCGCAGCACGGTCAACCTGCTTGGTAAGGCGCGCCTTGCCCCGCCTGCTGGAGCCTACTCAAGCATGGACCCGGCAAGGAAACAGACCGCGGCGGGGAACGAGGCGCTCGCTCCGCGTCGGATGCTCCGGCTTCAGATGCGGGCAGAAAGAATATACGCAGACAGCTGAATGGACATGGGGGAGGGGGTGCATGCAGGCGCGCAAGCGACTCAACACGGACGGTTCGATTCGGCGCTCTCCGGGAGCGACTCAACACGGACGGTTCGATTCGGCGCTCTCCGGGAGCGAGTGGGCGCGAGTGGATATTTCCGATGTGCGCAACATTAGCCGTGTCAAATACTTTTCACATCGAAACTTCTCCTGGTTTAACCACCAGCCAAGATGAAACCGACACCACCCCCGATGGCACAGTGCGCGCATGCCCTTGCTCCGCATGCCAAGCGCCACATTGCGGAGTGAACATGCGCGCGCGTGGCTCAGGCGCACGCCCGCTCGTCCTCCTAGCCACCCTCACATCACGCCCGAGGGGACCTTCACCATACTTGTGTGAGCATGCAGGAGTAGGGCCAGTTGTGCAGCCGATTGTGTAAGCGCATCGACGCGAGTCGCCCCGTGCACAGGCACGCCGACCGTACGGCATCGCGGACGGCGCGAAGGTGTTCCCGGCTCACTGCAGCAACTTGACTTGCGCGGTGAGGGCGGAAAACCCTTGCCATCAAGAGTGCACCCAACCTGTACCTCTCACAGCATGGCTGCGCAAGGGGCTAGCGAGGGACGTGGGAGCGTACAGTGGAGGGTCTTGGGAGGGGGGCATTGCGGGTCAAGAGGGGGCCGTTTTTCCCGCAAGGGGCAATTTATTCCCCCCCCCCCTGAAAGTCACTGGAGGTGGATAGACTTGAGAGGGGGTTGTGAAGGGTCACCTGCACTGACGGAGCTGACGCGTCTGGGGCATGTCGCCTTGGAGCATTTGTCGCGTGTGCACTCGCCACCTGCACCGCCTCAGGCCCCATCATATAGGCAGGCAGCGCACCATAATATGGATGACGCATGCGATTGGACAGTGTTAAGAACGATTCATCTACACGACGCTGACATGACAGCTTGGGTGGTCTTCGTGGAATGTCAGACCCTGTGACAGTAGAGCCGTCGGCAGGCACAGCGAGGAGAAGGGGGTCGCACCGGTTCGCTCCAGGGGGTGAGGCACGCCCACCATCTGCCATCCCCTCGACCAGCACGGGCTGGCGGCCCGGACACGGCGGGTTCGGGGACCGGGGCTGCTGGCAGAGGAGGCGCGATCGCAGCGGCCGGGAGCTCAAGCGCGGCGCAGATGAGCTCCGCGGACCAATTCACAGAAAGTACCCGCACCGGCACCCCCGCATCCTGCCCCCGCCCTCCTCCCCTTCCCCCGATCCCTCTCTCCACGTCAGCCCTGTGGCGCAGGAACTTCGTCGCAGCTGACAAGTCGCCACTGCTTCACGCCCCACGCGGAAGACGGACGTGTGAGGCAGGGAGATGCTCGGGACCTTGAGGTGGGGAAGGAGTTGGAGGCAGCCAGGGCGCAGGGCCAGCGCTGCGGCAGTGGCGGCGATGTCCTCCATTGGGATGCCCGCTAGCACCCGAGACCGCACCACCGCCTCGTTTGCCGCCACCTCGAAGTTGGACAGCACGGACAAAAACGAGTTCAGTCCCGCCACGTCATAGATCCCCGTCACCTTCTGCGCGGCATCCCCAGTCCCGCCCTCCACACAGGTGGCAATGAATGCTGCTAGCTCGCCAGCTCCGAATTTTAAGCGCAGCATCATTCACCGGCCGCGAGGATACTATGCTACACCTCTGAGCCGGAGGCCCTGTGACTGAGCCCGAAATTTCCCTCGCCCCTTGGGAACTACAAAGCCTCAGTGCGAACTGTGGAGGTGGCCAAGGGGGGCCCTCTCAGGGTGTTCGGTCGACCCACCGGGGCCTCGCCGTTTGCAAGGCGCGTCTCCGCCTCCAGCAGCAAGCTCTCGACCGCCTCGTAGCCGGATGCATAGTTCTTCTTCAGCGTCACCCATGCTGCCTCCACCTCCTCCGCGGTGCGCGGCGATGGCTCCTCGGCTCCCGATTCCCGGGCCATCGCCGGCGGGCGGGCCCCACCTCGCGCCGCTTCTGCTGCCAGTGCTGGCAAGAGCGCCAGGGTGTCGTCCTGTGTGCACGTGCCGTCAAAATCGGTACACAGCAGCGCCACCTGCGGGCCCCTCACACCTCCAGACCCCATCACCGCTCGCATCAGCTCGCTGGCCTCGCATAGCCTCTGCCTTGCTCCATGCCCCCCGGGCCCCACCCCTGTCCTCACGGTGGCGTTGCGTCGTGCTCTCAGGATGGGGCTCTGGACAGCCGGAGGTATCAAGTTTATAGCGCACGCGTCGGCGCGCAAATACGCACCTTTCACATCACAGCACTGCATGTTGCAGTCTGAGGAGGGGCGGCAGGCACGAGAGGAAGGCTCAGGTAGTTTTGAGCTTAGGGCTGGGTTCCGGGAAGTGTACATCGTCGGCAAGCTCCAGCATAGGTTATCCCTGACGAATTGCGGGGGAGGAGATCTATCGTATTCAAATTGGAGCGCGTGGAATTTTAGTGTCTGCAGAATATGGCGCCTATCAAGCTGAGCCCTGAGACACGGACTGTGACAGCGCCGTTACGAACCATCCAAGAGAGACGACATCCTGGCAATGAGTGTTGAGGCATCGCGGATCCCCCATCTTGTCGGCTAAAATGCACCCGAGGCTCCCCTCTCCTGCCCTCCCCTCTTCCCAACCCCCCTCTGCTCTGTAGATAAACTGTTAGCGTTGCTGACCCCAGTTGGTGCTGCCCCGTAGCATCACCCCAATCGCCATTACTATGCAAGAGAGCACGGCGGGCATTGAGCTTGAAGAGTGCCATCCACAGACACACAGAGAGACAGAAGGAGAAGGAGAGGTAAAGGGCCCGGGCCGAAATGGCGCTGTAACCCCACTCTATCACCCAAAAGTGGTGCAAAGCAACTGTTCAGTGTTGCATGCGTGCCGCAGCGGGCCATGCTTATTCAAATGCTCGAAACTTGAGCACACTAGGCCGGGGCAGCAGAGCAGGGCTCAGAGAGAGAGAGAGAGGGTGCCCCACATTTGGGCCAAGCAGAGGTGTCCCGGGCTGGGCATCGAAGAATGCCAGCTCACACGCCATTGCCTGCATGTACAGGCTCCTGTAACATGGAGCCCAGCATTAGCCCATCCCCAGCTGTGTCTCACTCAAGCACTCTCGTTTCCAGAAGTATAAAAAGGATGACGCATCAGGAGCACTCCACCCCCACCTAAATGATCTCCAATAGCAATCGTGATCTCGATCCTACGGTCAGATATTCTGCCCAACGCCGTGTTGTTCCAGTTCACCTTGACGAGGTCCTCTATCCGCTCACTTGCGCACTGTGCGCACCTCAGAGTGCTGGGGCTTGTGGTGGTGGCGCCGCCCTTGCCAGACATCTCGAGAGAGGCCGCCAAGTTGAGGCTCTCCTCCATCTTCTGCACGAGCCGAGCAAACTCTGGAGTGCTGTATGTGGAGATCCACTCCACATATGGATGGTCATGACGGCCGCTCGCCTGCACCGCCTGGGTGAGGCGTTCGCCGAGGTACTGATAAAGCCGCATGCATGGTGCCTGAAGAGCACTCGAACCCCATTCACATCCCCATCCGCGGGTAGATGCACCGAACCTCTCTGAAGTGAGATGATAGGGCATACATCGTGCGCGTGCTTTTCCCCATCGCCCCTGGTGCAGGAGTAGATGGAACTCAAGTGATAGAAGCCTGGTCAATACATTCACTTGCTTCTCAAGAGATGGGTGGCTCGGAGGGAGTGGAAACTATCAGGGTGAATGGGGGTGGGATATATATTTCTTTGCCGTGGGGGGATGCACCATGGCGGCAAGGATGGATGCTGTGCTGGCGGAGTTTGCAGTGTCCAGTAAGAAACAGGAGTATGCCGTCGTTGCCGAGTTGGGCTCGGCCTCAGAGTTCAGCTGCACTCCCCACTTCTCTGCATACGAGCCATGCATCTCCAGCTCCCCTCGAACCCTGTTGCAGGAGCTTCCCTCCGCACTCACCTTCCACAGCCAAAGGCTACCCGGGAACAAAACGTCCACATGATCACAACCACCCATATGCCGCCCACAGTCTTATCCATTTCCACACAAGACACGCGCGGTCGAATACATGCAGCTGTATAACGCTCGCAGCGGATTCCAACCAGGTGTGTAGTGCCCGCAGACCAATTGCACTCAGCCATACACACCCGCTGCCTAGTCAAGCGGTCAAATAAAGCCTGCAGCCGTACACACTCAGCCATACAACGCCCGCAGTCGCCACAGTGCGCGCGCGCACTCGTGGACAAAGCTCCAAACGCGGGAACAGTTATGCGGTCTACATGGCAGGGTCAGCATACTACTCCCTGACATCGTCAAGAATACATCAGCGTCGCTGATCCTCTTAAACAACAAGATGAATTTGGAGGCGCTCTCAAGCGTCTCTCGCATGGACCCTGCTCACTGCAAGAGTGCATGTTCGAAGAGAAGAAATTTGCTCCTTAATCGTATACCTACAGAACTATGAGCCCGGATGCCCTGCGCGATGTTGTTCCCCTTGAGCACATTAAATCGGCAAGAACTCAGTCAATTCACACGGCAAGGACAGAACACCCAGTGCCCTCGAAGGAATTGCCGAGATGCCTCAAGACATAGATGGCGCGGCAATAAATGATCTGGTTTTCTATTGTACTGTGTTCACAAAGCGGGGCAAGTTTCAGACACCGACTTTATCGCCCGTAGAAGGGATATGCGCACGAATCAAGCACCGGTAGCTGAAGCTGCACACGTAAGTGGACCAAGGAGCAGAAATACAGGAATTTGGATACTTGTTTCCTAGCAACGTGAGACTGTAGCCGTGAGATTATAAGCGGAGAAGGTTGAGCTAGCGGCAAGTGCCCTCAAGCGCAGTTCAAGCGGAGTACAAAGAAGATGGCAGTGCATCTTTTTGCCGAGGATAGCAAACTGCGGACATCAACGTGAGAGTGAGAGGGGCATTGAAAAGAGTACACACCCTTGAAGCAGTGAGGCGAGGTTGACAACCAACGTGGAGTCAGAGCATTTCGTCAAAGCAAACGCATAAGCCTGTGAAGGGCGTAAGCTTGTATGATCACGTGCACATAGATCCCAAGTTCTCCTTACACAATAATCTCAGGCAGCTATGCCGTGTAACAACTATGAAGCTGGCAACGGCTACTTGTGTTTGCTATCGTTGAGGTAGTATTTGTGAAACAAGTGGTGGAGGTCAGGGATTAAAGTGGCTGACTCGACGGTGTTCCCTAAAGTTCCTTCAAAGAGAACACACATAAGAACTCAGGGAAGAAAATAAAATACGAAAGGATGCCTCAACAAATGGAGTTTTCATCGATCGCATATTCGAATATGCTGACAGGGTAAATCCCAGGCATTAGAAGATGCCGCGGTTGTATCCGGTGAGTCTGAGCATCATCGCAAAGTGAGATATGGCTGCTGATGGCAGGAAAGATGGTTTATGCACGTTGATACCAAACAAGGCCTGATCAGTGAGTGATCCACGGAATCTGAAAAGTGAAAGGTTGCAGATTATTCCTTCACAGTTCGCACACGGAGGCCATTCCACGCATCATGTGCACACCGTAGAGAAGACTGTGTTCACAGCGCTGGGATCTTTCACTATGATAGCAGTGCTCTGCAGCATAGATATTCCGAACAGGGCTCGTTCCCGACGTATCGCATTATAGGTGACGTGCGTGGCGCACCACAAGTCGAAAAGCCACAATACAAGCTTCCATAAAAGATTACAGTCCCCATTATACTCGTACTCAAACTTACAAGGAAGCAGCTTATAGATTGTCGCTGTCGCCAGCAGGAACAGTTCATCGACTACGCACCTTAGCAAATGCCGTCAAGAAGAAGGCGTCTTCTAGTATGAAAGCCTGCATAAAACACGCAGTTGAAGAGTAAATCGTTGCCTACTTACAGGCATTACTACCCGAAAGTAGGGCATGAGCTGAGATAAAGTGTAGAATTTCTTGTGAACACCTGAAAGGTAGGAAGGGGCAACGTCCCAGCCCCAATACCAACCACAAAAGGATGATGCAGTGCTGCATAAGTCAGAGCAGAGCTATCGGCCCAAAAAGACTCGGATAAACTCGCCATACTGTGCACACTCTCGGTATAACTGTATGAACACTCTAGAAAGTTCAGAACATCCGCAGATGAGCAGATCCAAGTGTTGGATGGAAATTCTGAATATCCCAATATGAATATGAATATGCGAGTTGCGACCTTGCGACCTTCGCTTCGCTTCGCTTCACTCACTTCCTTCGCTTGAAAGGACCGATCCTGAGCGCGAGCGCTACAGTACAGAGTACACCTACTCGTGACACTCGCCTGTCGTGTGACACGCTGACGTGAGTTCCCTTACACACGACATCGACAGGGAGCTCGCGCTCGCGTCGCGTCGGTCACAGGCGATGAGGGTAGCATCAAGGGGAGTAACTGTAGTAGCGTAGCAGGGGAAGCAACCAAATCGATTTCACAGTGTTAAGCCGTCAGGCTTGACATCGCGTCACTTGTTCCGCTTAACACTGCGTCAAGCGCCAAAATACTCACAGCCCAGCACAATTCCTTGCTGTAAAAAACGAGCAAGTCGTACTTTTACAACATGAATGCGCGTATATATGGGTCCTTTAGGACTGCGTTTTTTCGCGCGGTTTATTATGGGGAACCTGAAACTGCGGGCAGGATAAGGCTCCGGGGAATGAACTGTGAGAGAGAGAAGGGGCGAGCCATCGGAAGCTCGCTTTCATATACAAGAATAATTACAAGGATTGTATGTGAACTTGTGAAGGTGTCTTGTGTCACCGCGTCAACACGAATTATTATGGCCGTCTGTCCTCGGTAATTCAGCCGGAGTGGAAGCGCAGTGGAAGCGTGGAACCGCGCAGTGGAAGCGTGGTGGGCCCATAACCTTATGAAAAGGATGATCTGTCTATATATATATATATATATATATATGTAACAGGTATATATATAGGCAGTAAGACCACGAGAAAACACACGGGGCCGGGTGCTCGTAACGGTGATAACATAAAAACTGTAGAGTCTTGCAAACACAGGCTAACTAGCAAGTCACGGCAGTGTCACGGCTAAAGGTGTCACATGACACACACACGACGAGGGGTGAAACAGGGAGAAGCAGGCCCCCATACATTGGCCTAAACAAGAATTTTTTTTAAAATCGCCTAAATTTTTTTGACCCATTTTTCGGGGCCGAACCTATATTTTTTTGCCCTTTTTTTCAGGATGCCTAAATTTTGATGAAAATTTTCCTCTTTTTTTCGGAGCCGTAGAGCCGCTGAGGGAGGCGCGGAGGCGCGGCGGTGCGGCGGTGCGGAGGCGCGGCGATGTGGTAATGCGCGGGTGAGATGAAATAATGCGGTGAGATGTTATGTCGCGGTGAGATGTTATGTCGCAATGAGATGTTATGTTGCCCTTTCTCGCTCGTGCGCTGCTAAAGCCGGCTGCTGCGGCAGCTCGCTATCCGCATGCTGCTGGGAGCTCCTTTTCCGCTTCAACTGGTCGAAGGCGTTTGTTAGGGGTTGTGCTCGCGTGCGTGCATACGCTGCCTCCAAGCGACTCGGTTCGCGGTCGTCGCTATCCTCCGATGAGTCGCCATCGTCACGTCCCAGGTCTAGGTGTACTGGGCGGAGAGTTGTCTTGTTGGTGTTGTCCTCGACGTCGAGATCAGATATATCGGATTCTGAAGCTGAAGAATAGTCTTCGACGAGCATGGTGATGATGATCCTCCCCTGTTCGCGGTTGGCTGTTCTTGCGTCTTACTGTCGACAAAGAACATTGTAAATCTGAACGAAAGGAAGGGCGGCGACATCGACATCGACAGCCGACACCGTCTCGACCGTCTCTGTCAGATTTTTCGACAAATTTTCGAAAAATATCGATCGATGGGGGTCCAACTTTAAAAATTGCAGACGGGGGTGGATATTTTTCCTACGGACCCCCTATATTTTTCAAAATTTTGACATTTTTTTTTGGCTGAATTTTGACCTAAATTTTGAATAAAAATTTTCAAAATTCTTGTTTAGGCCAACCCATACAGTGGGGGGGAAATCAGCTTCCCCGTGAGTATCGCGAATCAAAACATGAGACCTTCGCGCGCCGTAAGCTTTTCCGATCTACCGATTAGAGTCACGTGTGTTTCTCGAGTTATTTCATTAACCTATGCATATCCGCTAAGAAACGAACCGTTATATGCTATGCGATTTTTTCTGTTTATAATTTCGAAATCTGAGCACACCACGTGGAAGGCCGCGGAGAGCACTATAAAGTTACTTGCTCAAAATCTTGATTTGGGCAGGGACTTCGCACTTAGCCGTTATTGCTCTAAATTTAGATTTCGAGCAAGTAAGTTTGTAGCGCTCTCCGCGGGCTTTCACATGGTGTGCTCAGATTTCCGAAATTATTGCTGGAATAGTCACACGCCGCCTGATTATGTGACTCTTCCCGTAGTAGTGTTTGTGTCTGTCACCCGAACCAGAACCCTAACTGTTTATGCCCATATGACGGGTTAACTTATCAACTTTAATACATTATGAGAAAACTATCACTGAGTGAATATATCCCGGGTCTTAGGGGTATATCCAACAGGTTTGGTCCCACGCACTCTTTATTTAGACACTGCGGATTTTAGCCATGTCTGACTAAACAACGACGCTTGCGATGGAGTGAGGGGCTCCACTAGAAGCGCGGCGGAGCGGTATGGCCTAGCTGATGTCTGATTGATTGGATTTACGGGAAGCTTGTGCACGAGACGGACTTCATTTTCCTCACTACGCGTTGGTTGACGTTGGAAATTTTGGTCGGATCCGACACCACTTTCCTTGGCCGCGTCACTCTGCATCCACATGCACGTGGGGAGATTTTTACGCCACAGCTTTCCCTTGCTTTCCTCGACAACCGCATTACGACTTTTGGCCGCCGCTCCTTCCGCACCTCGTCCCATTTTCCCTCACTTCGTCTCTACAGTCTCTTTTATCATGGTTGCGACTAGATTGACTTCGAGTATGGCGTCACGCCGACGTTCTCTAGCGACGATTTTCGACTCGGCTGCCGCCCGTAATTCCGTGACACCGGCTACGCCGGCACCTGCTGGTGTTCCGGCTGCGAACTCCGCCCAGGCAGTTTTCTTGGCGGGGGTTCGCTCACTGACCCGTGAGCGCTTCGACGAGAGCGTAGCGAAGCACGTCATCCGGAAGTGTTTCCGTGAGAAACATGAGAGATTCACCGGCACTGAGTCCAACGCGCAGGTGCTCCTCGCGAAGCTGGTGCCTGCCCTCCAGGAGGCATTCGAGGCACAGGACGTTTTATTTGCGCCGCTTTTCGACTTGGAGGACTCCACGTTGGCCGTCCGCTCCGAGGCCAACAAACTGCTATTTTCGACTCTCGAGCTCATCGTGTGTCCCGCCTCTCCGGCGGGGGACTGGCTCGAGGCATCTGCAACGCTGCACCCGATGGACGGCAAGCGGGTTTTACTGGAATTCGCACGTCGTCTGCTGGACTCCGGTGCACCCTTTCAGGGGACATCGGACCTCCTTGGCGTCCGCTTCAAGGCCTACACCGACCCGTCGGAGTCCGTCACGGACTTCAACGCAGCCTTGCGGTCCGCGAGGAGGAGGAACACCTTGGACGATGACGAGGTGAAGGAGCTGTTTATCACGGCGCTGGATCCGACGTTCTACGCGCCGGTGGTGTCGCGGCTCTTCACGCATCAGCAACGGGCGGCCGTGGACCTCTTGACCATGCAGCAATGGGTGATCGAGTGCTACGCTCGGCACGTCCAGGCCGGTACGCACACTGCCACCCTGTCCGCAGCGGCCGTGGCCACTGACGGTGACGGCTCGCAGCTGTCCGACCTCACGGCCATCATCCTCGACGTGAAGCGGCAGATGAAGATCTTGACGGACAAGGTCAACGGCAAGGGGTTTATTACCCCGCGGGCGGACAAGAACAAAATCGGCAACGGGGGAGGCGGCTCCGGTGTACGATTTGCAGCTGGTGACCTCCCGGCTGGGGGGAACTGGTCGCAATCGCATGGGAAGAAGCGCGTTGCCTTTCACAAAGGCAGCGGCGACTTCGTCCCGTTTTGCGGCAATTCTACATGCAAGAAGGACGACGCGCGCCACTGGCACCGCGACTGTCCGAATGGCGGCAAACACGGCGCTGGGGGAAGCTTTCACAGCTTCTCCCTCGGTGACATCGAGAACGACTTACTGGCGGAGCAGTTCCAGGCGGCGATGGATGGGCACGACGGTGAGAGATTCGACGCACTCTGCCTCCTGGCGGGGGGCAAGCCGGAGATGCTCGACGGCGTTTCGGCGTGTGCCTTCGGGTTCGAGTCGGAGCGGGAAGATGGTGCGTTGCAGGAATTCCTACCCTACTGCCAGCCCGTCACTCACATGGGGGGCTTCACAGTAGGTGGTGTGGCAAGCGGGATCTCGGCTGCCGCTTGCACGCATGTCCGCGAGGACGCACCGCCGGCACCACCGGCGCGGCGGCAATCACGCATGTTTACCCTGACGAGTCGGATGCGTCTGACGACGGTGCCATGCTGACCCCGTGCCGGCACGCACACGAGCCCGACCTCTGCTTTGCGGACAGGATCGCGCAGATGGGTGGGCTTTCGATCACGGCTGAGGGCAAGGACTTGGCAATGCGGTATATGCACGCCGAGTCGGAGACCGACTCTTACGACAGCGATGTGGACGAGTCTGCTGCTGGGTGTGACCCGGCTGACAGTGAGGATGCGGTTCGGCAGCCTCCAGCACCTCGTCAGGGATGCGGTACACCGCCTTGGGGGTTTGGCCGCCTCTTCGGCAATTGTTGTGATGGTGTGTGCACTCTTTTGTGTTTGCGCCACCGCGGCGCCACTCTCCGCTGCGGCTCTTGGCGAGGCATGCGCACCGGGCTACAACGGCCTGGAGGTCGGTGGTGCTGCTGAGACAACCACCAACACATCTCCGTTGACGTTTGCAACTTTGGCATGCTACGAGGCCAGCTTAAGCACTGCGGCACCGGCTGCTATTCCGCCGCGCCGGCACAGCCGGTACCGTGCTCGGCAGGGGCTTCATTGGGCGCCCCCTTTACCACTCTTCGATGCTCCACCGTCACCGGATTATTCGCCGGGACTCACTGCAGGCGGGGAGGAGGGGGGAGGTTCATCAAACGGCGATCGAGACTTTTCAGGTTTCTTCTATGACTCTACGAATGATTCTATCACGGCATCGGCAACTTCGATTTACGGCACTATGACTGTGCTGCGGGCTGGCACAGCAATGCAACCGCCAACTAGTGGCTAGAAAGTAAATCATGCCGCAGGCGGCTCCTGCACAGTGAATTTGACCGTAGCTGTATGTGCAGAGGGGTCCGATGACGGACCAGTTTTAGATTTTCAACTCTTGACTGGGAACAGCCCTGCCAGAAAGGACAGGCCTTCCCCTACCTAGAACTCAGTTTCCACCGCTCTAGATGGTGTTTGTTCAAGGGTTACAACTTCGGCTGGCCGGTCACCACAGTAAACGACGATCGCTCTTAATTGGAAGATGCGCTCTAAATTGGAAGATTTTTTGAAGGTCATTGTTTTGATGTTTTTTACATTATTTTAAACATATCATGCCCAAAAAATAGGGTGGTTATAATTTTGGAAGTTTTTCTCATCGTATGAGGCGGGGTTTTCAGAATTCTTACGCGTGACTCTTAGGCATATTGAGGAGTGTTCCAAAAATCCACATATGGTATTAGATCGAGATTAAAGGTTATAAAATGGAAGTAAAAAGGGAAAAATATGTACCTGTTTATCGTATGTTTGATATTTTCATCGATTTCAGCACAATTTTGCCAAAACCCCCCTCAAACCCTATGCTTTATCACACGCGTATTCACAAAGGGCGGGTAACATATGTAAAGGTTCTTGCTAATGGACCCGTCACGTGCTATGTTATAATGTAGTTTGCCATAAAACATATTTGAACAAATAAACTATCAAGCACTTGCATCTCCGTGCAGATTTCTGGAGCAAATGGCCCTCTAGCGGGGGAAACCCTAAGTGGTAACACCAATTTAGGGTGTAAGCACAACCACATGTGTACATGCATGCACATACGAACTCTTGACTGCACTTATTTACTCTTCAGAGTTCTCCAGCAGTGCTTTTAAAAGCTCAGCTTTCTCCTCACAACCTGGAATTCCGCCTTGAACACCAGATTTTGCGGTCTCATCCCAGCATGTCAACACCTCGTTCACGTCAAATGTAGACTTCATGCGAAGGGTGCGGGCACCCCGTACGAAAGCTCCAGCCTCACAGAGTTGTTCTACCGTCTCGAACGTTCTCCGTGACTGTGCTGGCAACCAGAACTGCCAGGTTATCTCCTTCCGTGAGGCATGCTGCCCCACCACCTCCACGAAATGGAGTGGGAGTGACTTACCGCCGTCCGGGAGCATAACGTTGAACCAACACTTGTCGCTGGCTTCCCCGCCTGCAACGGTCACGGCATAGCTGCCCACAGTCATGTCCTCGAACCGGTAGTCGGCTGCCAAGTGTTCCTTCTGCGATGCCAAACGCATCCCACGGTCATATAGACTCTCGTCAACACCGGAGGAGTGCTCATCGTCGCCATCATCCGTGCCCTCACTGCTGCTGGGCTGTTTCTGCTGTTTTGGCTGCTTTCCAGGCTTCTTCTTGCGCGCTGCAACCTGCCGACTCCGACTGCGAGTGGCAAGATCCATCTCCATATCAGTATCATCGCTGTCGCCTTCGGAGGCGGGTGAAGTTCTGCGCGCCCTGTTTTGCCTTTGTGCGCCTGAAAACCTCTTGCGAGCAGCAGGTGGATCTCCTCTCCGACTCCTCTTTCCATTTGCTTCACGCACACCTGCCTCTGCACGAACTGCGGGAGCTTCTTCACCAGCTTCTTCTGCCTCTGCACGAACTGCGGGAGCTTCTTCACCAGCATCTTCTGCCTTCAAAAGCTGGATCAGGCGTTCCAACTTCTTGGTCTTGGTCGTAAGACCCCGCAGTTCAGCATTCCGCTCAGATAACACTCGGTGTAAGTGTTTATCCTCGTACCTGCGTAAGCGAACCCTAGTTTGAAACTTCTCTATACACTTCGTATTATCTTCGCATACTCTTACACCGCAATGACGGACTCTCACGACGACGAGACTAGAATCCTGAGGGAAGTTTTTCCCTGGATGAGTGAGGGTTTTCTTAGCGAAAATCAAGAACAAGGAACGACCTCTTCTACCGTCGTTCCGAACACACCAGGAACAACGGACTCGGACGACGAGGTTACAATCTTGCGGCAGGTTTTTCCTTGGTTGCAAAGCTCCACAACAGCGACACCTGAAGACGAAGCGACGACTTCTTCTACCGGGAATCAAAGGACTCCCGCAACACAGGAGCAAGCCGCCACCACCACCAACTCGGAAAGAGAGGAAGGAAACAAGTGCGTCGTCTGCTTAGAAATAGTTTTCCCCGCGGAAACGTGGGTTTCAGGGTTAGGATGTGACTGCAAAAACGTGCTGTATCATCACCCTTGTTTCCAGGCCTACTTGGCAAGTTGCACGGATATTGCAAAATGCCCTTGTTGTAGGAAGATCTGGAGCTAGAACAAGAAACCTACCTGACTTTGCTTAGACACTTGAAGGACAATAATGACAAAATAAATATAAATAAGGTATAAATGAGATCGCACTAGGCTGGTAAACGGTCGTCTTACCTTCTGGAAATCAGCTCAGTACAATACTTGGCCTCGCGCATAAAAGCCACAACCTCGTTGATGTCAATATTTTTCAGGACTTCTTTCTCCACCACTTGTTTCTTATGCGTCACGCCGTCGAAACATACATTGAACTGCTCCGCCTTAGCATACCGCGTCTTCAAGATCCCATCGCATTTGACTGTAGATGCGCGGGTATGCGCACGTGTCAGCAGCAGTGAAAGGTCCCACTTCGGAGGTAATCGCTCGGGATGTCGCTCTCGCACGGCCTCCACCTTCAAAGGCAAGGGGAAGGTTGCTTTCAATTCCTCGTGTCGTTGTTGGCTCACCAGATCTGGCGTTGCGGCTCGGCGAGTCCCAATAGACAGCTCCGCGTTGTTTGCTCCATGTCCAATACCTTGTTTCCCTTCCCCTTGCGCTTCCATTCCGGGTTGTCCATATAGCCCGGGGCGGAGTCGACGTCGGGATAACTGGTACAAATAATCAGCCCAAGGTTCGGGTCCTCGTCCACGCCACTTGGTAGCCATTCCTTGAACCTGTCACCAAACTTGTACTTCGCTCGGACGAGCTTGTCCGGAGCGACGTAAAAGCACCAAGTATGCACCTTGCGGTCTCGTCCAGCGTGGCCACCAAACTCTTCGTTCAAGTGCGGGTCGATCCACGATTTGAAGTCCAAGTTGCAGCCGACGACGTACGTGTGCTTGTTGATGGTTGTTATCGTCCAGGCAAAGAGAAAGGCAATCCATTGTTCCAAAGATATGAACCAGTGGCCTTTTTTATCCGCGGTCTTACCCCACAACAGCATCTTCAGCAACCCGAAAAAGCCATCGACGTCGTTGTGGGAGTGGCCTACGGGCAGACGGTGTAGGTAGATCTCTTTGTACAGCCCGTGGTGAACCAGGATGCAGAAGAAGGCGAAAACATGCCGGTTCCAGTTTTCCGACCCTCCGTCCATTTGCACGTGGCATGTTTGCCGAAAGTGCCGCTCCGTGTTCTCCACCACATACCGTAGCAGAATATTGAGCGTCGTGAGGCACATGTTCACGTCTTTGCCAGGAACCCATGGCATAAGTAAACACATGCACAACACCGTGCCGTGCATCACGACTGCTTGCAGATGAAGGTGGAAGAAACTTCCAGCTTTGTCGCTCATCGCCTTGACCTTCACGGGGAAGTGCGGACAAACGGTGTTGTTGTTTGCCGCCCCGTCGAAACAATACGAGTCACTGATGCCGAACTGGTTGGCACTATCAGCACGGGTGTTATTGTACTGAGCTCTCTCATTTCGATAATCACTCCGGTGCGCGTCGTTAAGCGTCTTCCAGTCCTCCAGGTCCTCCAAGTCCTTTACAGCACGGCGCTGCTTCGTCAAGATTTCGCATGTCGTGCACTTACCTGCACAATCCTTCCGCTTGCGCATGGTAATATGCTTCGCGCGGAGGTACTCGCGCAGATACTTGCGAAACTGCGTGATTTTTACCTGATAAACGCCGCGACGCATAAGCTTGTATGCGGTATAACAATCGGCTGGTCGGATCGGATTCATTTGGAGTTTGCCGTTTTGAGGTTGTGGCTCCGCCAACGGCAACAGCTCGTGAGCAGCGTACTCCAAGAAATAAGTCCAGTTCAGGTTCGTCGGGTCGTTGTACAGCGTCAAATTCCTCTTCCTTGTGCTCTCCAGCATGCCGCCCCCACACACGTGCGCGAGCCACTTGAACCATGTGCTTTCGGGAATAAAGTGCAGTCGTCGAAACGCATCCTTGCAGACTTTCTTGCCCAGGAACGTCAGCGAGTCGAACATCTCTATTTCAAGCTTCTGCGATCCGGGCTTGAACCTACGCGCACGAGTAAGCTCCGCGATGATGTTCTCCTTGAACTGGCGACCGTTTAGCGTAGACTTCTCACGTAAGTACGCCTGCACGGGACGATACTCGAATTGGGACAGACAGCGCCTCCCACACCTGCATTCGTTGGCGGGGTCCATCAGATCCCCGATCTTTGTCACGCTTTCCGCAGTATTGTTGGGCCCATATCCCGACGTTTTGGATTCTGCTTCCGGTTCGGAACGCTTCGCCTTTCTTGGGTTGATGGTTTTCGTCTTGCATATAAAGTCTTCCACCGTTTCATAGTAATAATCTTCTGAACCAGAAGAATTAGACGAAGCGCTAAGCTCAGATTCGCCTTCAGAGCACGACGAGCATAACATATTTCCTTCCTTCCCGCTTTAGCGACTTGGCGCCTTCTCAAATGTTTAAGCTTCAAAGTTTCAAAACTAATGACCGGCGCGACGTTCCAGGCGTTCGAGCGTTTGATTGCATTTCAATCGTCACATGTAGTCAGATCGCACTAGTCACATCACTAGTGCGATCTGATTTCGCACTAGTCGCGCGACTAGTACGGACTAGTGGCGTGAGTAGTGCGTTAATAGTGTGGTACTAGCGCGGTCCTCGCGATATGCTATCTTTAAGAGTTGATTTTCACTATCGCAAGTATACTTTTCTGTGGACACAACTTTTTATCTTCTTTCTTCTCACTTACCATACTCCTACGTAATCATGTCTGACGAAAAACTCTTTGGTGAAGGCTTCAAAGCGCAATCGGTGGAAGACCTTGACAACAGCGGCACACAAGAGGTCCGACACTGCGCCAAGATCCTTAAACGCTTGTTGACGGACGAGCAGCTGCAAACGATTTTCCCCATTTCGGGGAACAAAAGTCAACTGTCCGGAACGGGGTCGGAGGTGTTGCTCACTCCCGATATCATTGAGAACTGTTTTGAACACTACACGCCGGACGACGCGGCGTGTTACCGCAACCTGGCGTCGTGGCAATTTTTGAAATCGGTGACGCAAACCCGGTTCGTGGAAAAGCTGGAGGAGGCGGAGAAACGAGGCACAAAACCAGGATTGTTTGATATTTTCAACAAGGGGGACGCGGCGGAGAAGAAGGAGGAGGCGAAGAAGGAGGGCGAAGGGGAGGATGAGGACGAGGATGAGGACGAGGATGAGGACGACCAAGAGGACGACCAAGAGGACGAAATTGAGATCCACTGCGCACAGCCCGCCGCAGAGGACCCAGAGAAGAAGTACACGACCTTCGCAACTAAGAACGGTTTCGAGGTGATGTACAAGCTGGACGAGGACGGGGTCCAGCAGCCCGCTGGACTCGAGAAATCGGACGAGGACAACGACCGGTTGGTTCTCTGGAACTACGCAGAGAACTTGGCGACGAAGCCGGCGCTCACATTGGTGCGAGTGCATCAGTATATGCCGCATTCTGAAAGGCATCTGGTGCACGCCATTAAAAAGTACATAGTCCCCAAGCAACCGGCGGAAGAGACCGTCGACTTTGATGACGAAAACTACCGCATCCTGACGGCGTTGGCGCCAGCAGCAGCCCTGCCAGAGCCAGCAGAAGAAGCAGAAGCAAATGCAGAAGCAGGAGCAGCCCCAGCAGCAGAAGCAAAACCAGAAGCAGCAGCAGCCCCAGCAGCAGAAGCAAAAGC
>LGRX02015714.1:0-25588 GCA_001247695.2 Cymbomonas tetramitiformis | reverse complement strand
GGACTCCACTCATCCGCACTGACCACACCCCGTCACCCGCATCCAGGGGCTCCACTCATCCGCACTGACCACACCTGGCGGCTTATTAGAATCACTTCCTACAGGTCTCGGCTAGTGTCACCCACTTTGACTCCCGTTCCCTGGCAGGCTCTCGTTTCGATGAAAGCTTTGCTGTGATGTCTTTGGCAAATTGAGATAAGCAAAAGAAACCGCCGCTGCGTCGGAGCGACAGAGCGCATAGCATCCGTGTAGGATTTCGAGAGTTTCGGTTACACAAAAGCAAAAGCGTAAACTTTCATTATCAAAAGATATATCAGTTCGTAGCTCGAAACGACACGAACATTTGCGCGCCATCATTACTGATTGGGCGATTAGGCGATCTTATGTGAAAGTTCACGAAACAGACTCCTACGTGTCACTGTCGTGTTCATACCGACCGCAGTGACACTCCTGACTACTACAGATGGAGTCATTACGCACTTCCCGATGGTCATCAGTGATCTGACGGTCACGATTAGTTCAGCAGATCTACAGATCTAGATCTAAGGGTTCCACAGTGTTTCTTTAGGGTTTCTTCAGGGTTTGAGCATCCTGACTACTGTACAAGGTCTAGATAGTCATGCTTTACACCAAACTGATCAGCAGCACTTGCAGATTCCAATACCCCTTCTAAAGGGTGACTGTCTAGTTGTCCTACTGCCAGTTCTTGGGAATGGTGCCCCTTCAGTCAGCAATATCCAGTTCTTGGGATGGTGCCCCTCCAGCTCCAGAGTATGGGATGGTGCCCCCTTCAGTCTTCAGTCTTCAGAGGTGGTGTCCTGCAACTTCATGATGCCCAAGCTTTCCCTGTGTTTAAGGAATAGTGGTAGGGGAAGAGGTTTGGTGAAGATGTCCGAGGTGTTGTCCGCTGAGCAGACATACAAGGCTTCCGCTGTGTCGGCCTTCACCAATTCTCGGATGTACATATTCCTGACCTCAATGTGCTTGGATCTGTTGTTGTTGACATAATCGGAGGCCAAATGAATGGCCCCTTGATTGTCACAGTACATAGGCACCGGGTTGCGGATGTCCACCAAGTCGTTCAGCACGTTCATGATGTACTTGATCTCCCGAGCCCCTTCAGACATGGCAATGATCTCAGCCTCGGTAGTCGACAGCGATACACATCTCTGCATGATCGAGGAGAAGATGAGCAAGCTCCCACACAGGTAGACAGCAATGCCAGATGTGGACTTTCTCGTTGTCTTGCAGCCAGCATAGTCAGCATCAGTGTATATGCACATCGGTAGTGCTCCACATGCCAGACCCAGCCCCCTTGGCACAGAAGAGGTTGCTCGTAGCACCAGCTCGTAGCCCATGGTGCCCTTGAGGTATCTGACAACCTGCTTCAGTGCCACAAAGTGCTCTGGGCCATAGGACGCACAGAACCTGGAGAGAGCAGATACAGCTGCCATGATGTCAGGGCGTGAGCACCTTGCAATCCACTGCAGTTGCCCAAGCAGCCCCCTGAATGGGATGGTGGTATCCTTGCCATCAGATGGGGTAAGAGAGCATCCCTGGGGACATGGGCAGACTAGCAGGCTTGGCATCCTTGAGTCCATAGGTGTCAATCATCTGGGAGATGTACCCAGTTTGGGAGAGATAGGCCACCCCAGGGCCCCAGCGCACACCAATACCCATCACAAGGTCCAGAACACCCAAGTCCTTGCAGGCATACTGGGAGTTGAAGGCTGCCACGAAGCTGTCATACCACGTGCTACTGTCAGTGGCCACAATGTAGTCATCAACATATGCCAGAATAATGACTGTGATGTCAGAGTCCCTGATGAAATACAGACAGGGTTCAACATCACTGCGCCTCATCCTCTCGTCGTAGGCCATGATGAAAGCATCGCTGGTCTCAAACCACTCTTTGCCCGCTTGCTTCAAGCCATACACCGCCTTGAGGAGCTTGGCACACGTCCTCCCCTGATACTCCAGCCCCCTAGGGAGCTGGACATACAGATCCTCCTCGAGGGTCGAGTTCAGGAAGGCTGTCTCCACATCCATGTGATACACCTGCAGGGAAAGGTTCAGCGCCAGAATGATAACCAGTCTCACCGAAGACAACTGAGTACACGGGGCAAAGGTGTCGAAATAGTCGACACCATACTCCTGCTTGTTGCCCCTCACACACACCCTCGCTTTGCGCTTCTGCAACTGCCTATGCTTGTCCAGCTTGACCTTCAACACCAGAGCCATGTCCAATAGGTGAACCCCAGGGGGCACATCCTCCTTGTCCATCATCTCGAGAGCCCGCTTGACCGTAACCAGGGCCTCCAGCTCTGTCTGGATAGCCTCCATCCACTCATTAGCATCTGGCGCCCCCATAGCTTGCTTGACCCCCTTCGGCTCAGTCACCCCTGGTGGCAGCACATCCACTGATCCTCCAGCACACGCCTTCACAGCTGCTGCCAAGCATGTGTGCTCAGGAGGGAAATGCACCTTACCCAATGGCAGATCGATGTGCGTGAAGTTTGTGAGCAGCATCACACAGTATGGGAATGAGCTGGGTCCCACAGCCCGTGCGCATATGATCCCAGCCTCCAGCTTCTCCTTCCCAGCATCCGCCATGACTTCAGTGAACAGTGGGTAGTCGACATTGAGGTCACCATGTTGCATAGCCGAGCGCACAGCACTCATATGCTTGGGCTGGCCATCTAGATAGTCTCTGAGGCTCACCCAGCATACCATATCCCCAGCCTGCACCTTCAGCACCGCCAAGATCTCGTCGCTCTCATCAGGCAAATAGGCACCAATGCCAAGAATATCATCTCCCAAACCACTGGGAAGGGCTGCATGATACTCCGCATCCAGCACCGTCACCATGAAGTTGGTACTCAGTGGGGCCACTGCTGAAGGATCCCACGTGGTGACCACCTTGCCCAGCTTGTCGACCGTCTCATGGAACCTCACCATACCAGACTTGACGATCTTGCCGGACTCGGGATCATACAGTAAGTAGGCCGAGGAGACCTCAGAGTGACCAACGTACCTGAGCTGCTTCGCTCGGTCACTGAGCTTATGCTCCCTGCTGTCCGGGTCCACAAAGGCATACGCCAGACAGCCAAATACCCGAAGAAGGGAGAGGTCATAGTGTTTCCCATACAGTATGAAGTAGGGGGACTGCTTGTGCAGAGGTCGCTGGAAGGTCCTGTTCAAGGTGTACACGGTGTGCCGAACAGACAGCGGCCATACCTCCACACCAAAGCCAGAGGTCACCAGCATTGCCCGAGCCATTGCTTGCACCGTCCTGTGGGACCTCTCAACCCGAGACTGGTTCTCGTGGAGGTATGGTGACCCATGCCGCTGCTCAATGCCTCTCTCCTTGCAGTATTGCTGCGTCTGCCCAGCAATCATAGTCGAGTCGCCGTCAGTGTGCAGGACCATGTGGTACTTCTCCTCCAGGCCCATGCGGCTCCTGTGCTTCTTGACCTCGACCAGGAATTCCTCCAGCGCCCCCAGGTAGTCGGACTTCCTCTTCAGGAAGTACACACACAACCAGGATGTGCAATCATCCAAGAAGAGAACAAACCACCTGTACCCACCAGCACTGTGCCTGAAAGGCCCACAGGTGTCAGACCATACCAACAACCCAATCTCCGCAGCCCTCTCCCTGCCCGTAGGCTTCATAGAAGGTCTGATGGCCTTGGTCAGTCTGCAGGAGACACACCTCTCCGAGCAGCGCAGCACCAGGCTCTTGGCATACTGCGCAGCCGTGATGCCCATGGGGACCCCCTCGTCCAGCATGTCCTGCATGGTGATGTCGCCAACATGTCCAAGACGAAGATGTGCAAGCATCTTGGCGTCAATCTTCATAGCTGTATGCCCATCCTTGTACAGTACCACCACTGGCCACTTGGTCTCTCTGACCCACACCCTGTCTTCTCCACACATCTCGAGGTGCTCCACGTTGTAACATGCATCCAGTGGAGCCGAGAATATAGTTTCCCCAGCAGGATACTCATGAACAATGGCAAACTGCGACGTAAGCTGCCACCAGCTTGCAGTCTCCCACTTGGGTAACACCAAAAGAAACCTGGTGGACTGAGGTGCCCTATCAAAATCCCTGAGTGCCTTCTGCAGGCACTTCAGGATGATATCATGCTGATAGGGAGGGTTGCCATAGCACGCCTCACCTGCCCAGTCCCTGTCAAAGCAAGAGCGACCAGCGGTGCAATAGCTGCCCAAGATGTGGTTGTCATCGGAGGCAAAGAGTTCCAGAGAGAACGGCCCATGCTCCTCGATGTGCTTTGCAGCCCCCTCAAACTTCCAGTCCGACTTGTCTCGGTCAGAGTCATCGTGGTATGCTGCACAGGCTACATATGCATCCAGAGCGCCAGTCACCCGATCCTCATATATGATGTACTGGTTGCCAACCCTGGAGAATGAGAATGTCATCCCCTCACTGGATATCCGCCTGGCCCCAAAGTCAACACTGAAACCAGCATCCTCAAGTGCCACCACTGACACCAAATTGAAAGGCTGCCCAGGGATACAGTGTGCACCAGTGAACTGCAGCCCAACAGCGCGCCCAGTAAGCACATCCAGCTTGGCAAATGTCACCGTGCCACTGCCCTCCGATGAGACAGTGCCCGCCTGCACCACACTGAAAGTGGAACGTGAAGTGGCATCAAAGTCACTCCCAAAGCTAGCCATCGAGTTGAATATGTGCTTGGAGGCACCACTGTCCAACATGGCCACTTGACCACCGCCTGACTCGTCATCATCAGAGCCACTGCCATCCTCCAGATCAGGCGCATCATCATACCAATCAGCACCAGTACCAGGGTCAGCTGGCACAGTATCTGAAGCATAATCTTCCTCATCCGAGTCAGAGGAATCACTGAGACCAGGCACACATCCGAGTCTAGATAGTGTGTGACAGGCCCAGGCATGATAGCGAGCAGCAACCCTTGCAGGTGTCATGAAACTGACATCAGAGCCACCCAGTGCATGCACATACTCAGGCAATGGGTGAGAAGAGAAGGCATGTTGAAAGGCAACCTGCTCAACACCATGCACCACATAGGCATCTGGTGTGGTTCCAGAGGTATGATCTTCTGGATCCGAAGAGTCATCACCACGATGAGAAGAGCCTTCAGAGTCATAGCCACTGTGATCTGAACCGTCACTGCCACCAGAAGAGGAGTCAAAGTCCCAATCATCCTCATAACCATATCCCAGCAAGGCCCAGAAGTCCTCAACCGCCTGCACCGTGTCCCGAGTGACCATGCTGAGCAAAGTCACCCATGACTGCAACTTCTCAAAGGACCCTCGCACCATGACCGGCTCCTTCTCAATCAGACGCTGCAGTAGACCGTGCTGCTCCGCCACAAGGTGCTTGGCACACTCCATCTTCACTTGGCACACCACTCTGCCAACAGCAGGAAAGTGATGATCTTCCAGCACCTTCAATGCCCTGTCCGACACTTCCACAGAGCCACCCATGAACATACTATGCACACCTTGGACATCCGTTGTGTACCATGGCTGCCTGGGGGATATCTGATATCCAGTCCCAAGATGCTGCTCCCTTCCTGCTTCCCACAGGGCTTGGGTAGGCTCAAGCTTCCTCCCAGGGAGGGCCGTGCACAGAGTGTCAATGTACACAAACGAGTCGTACACTGGAGCCACCGGAAAGTACTTGTGCTTGTTCAACAAGAACCGATGCTTGTTGGGCACATAAGGGTGTGACCTCTTACCATGCTTCTTCAATGCAGAGTGCCCTCTCACAGAAGCATCAGACCTCCACCGACAGACACCACTCACAGATTGGCCCTCTTCTCCAACTGGGAAAGAATTCTCAGAAGATGTAAGTCCACCCAGAACTGCATAGTAGTTGTACAGGGAGACACCAGTATAGTCTTCCCCAATGTAACCAGAGATAAACTGGGGCATGTCCTCAGAGAAACAGGTAACCACACTGTCCAGCTCACAGATTGCATACAGAGCCTCCCCAGAAGCATCCACACCAGGGTCCTGCTGAGCTTCAGTGACAGCAGCCGCACGATTGGGTAGCTTCCCATGCTTCTGGTAGTCCTGGACCCTCTTCATTATCGCGTCCCTCCTCTTGGGATTCTTCTTGAGGAACTCCTCCCGCTTGCCCTCGTTAGTCACAAAGCACTCCTTGGACGAGTGCCCAGTCATATGACATATGGGGCACGGAACCTTCTTGAGCATCACAGTACGTTTCTGCTCCTCCTGCTTGCGCCTGTCCTCCACGATTCCAGCACCCGTCTCCGTAGCTGCCGCTGAAGTAGCTATAACGTTGTCGAAGTGGTCACACACCGCGTCACTCAGCTCCTGGAACGACGGTATCTTGTTCTTGGAGTACATAGAACGTACCACAACATACGTCGGGTTCAAGAATTTCAGCACCATAGCCACAAAGACCGCCTCCAGGCTGGCAACATGAAATTTCTCACCGGTCGGCAGGAATTCGCTCGTGCACGCATATTCCTTCACCCTGTCGAGAAGTTGCCGCGCACTCAGAAAGAACGGCAGTGGGTTAGCAAGCGACGCAAACTTCTTCGTGTCATCAAGCAGAGCCTGGACCTGCCTCACAAAGTACGCAGGGCCCGTGCTCCGACGCATTTTAACTAACTGCCGCCAGGCCAATATACCATTCGCCTCCTCACTGTACGTCTGCACCACCGCATTTGCCGTCTTGGAAGTCACGGCCGACAGAAAGTCGTGAAACAACTGATTCGCTGCCACAGAGAAGTGCTCGTCGTTCTTAACGTCCTCCAAGTCGCGCGCGTCAGATAAGAGCAACGCCAGCGCCCGGTGACGCAAACATGGCACAATTTTACCGCGGAATTCCAGCCACTTGCTGTCATTTTCTGCGTCCTGACCAGAATAAAGCTGATCAGACTTGAAACTCTTCAACATTTCCGCCAGAGGAGGCAAAGGTACGCCCGCAGTACCACCCGCAACGCGAGAGTGCATACCAGAACTAGACATACCAGATTTCGCGGCCTCAGGAGACGCAACAGCTTCTCCCGTCCCCACATTTTGATTCGCAGCCAACTGGGGCACTGCCTGTGCCAGGACCTGAACCATCTTCATAAGCTCATTTATACGCGCGTCTTGCTGCGAAGAGAGCTGTTGTTGTCGCTCATCGATCAGAGCTGTCAACGCCGCAGAGTCCTCCCCAACTGAAGTTCCACCTTCCGACATCACTTCCGAGATATCGCCGTAAGTAGATTCCACACCCAGTCCTGGTGGGGTCCGCCCCGCAAGCTTGGCCTTGTCTTGTCCCATACTCATTTCCGAAAAACGCGCAGCAAAAAAATTGCGTGATACAACCGTAGGTTAACACTTACTGTGTAGTAAGTGGGCCCAAAACCTGTAGGATTTCGAGAGTTTCGGTTACACAAAAGCAAAAGCGTAAACTTTCATTATCAAAAGATATATCAGTTCGTAGCTCGAAACGACACGAACATTTGCGCGCCATCATTACTGATTGGGCGATTAGGCGATCTTATGTGAAAGTTCACGAAACAGACTCCTACGTGTCACTGGCGTGTTCATACCGACCGCAGTGACACTCCTGACTACTACAGATGGAGTCATTACGCACTTCCCGATGGTCATCAGTGATCTGACGGCCACGATTAGTTCAGCAGATCTACAGATCTAGATCTAAGGGTTCCACAGTGTTTCTTTAGGGTTTCTTCAGGGTTTGAGCATCCTGACTACTGTACAAGGTCTAGATAGTCATGCTTTACACCAAACTGATCAGCAGCACTTGCAGATTCCAATAATCCGCCGTGACCTGTGACTGGATTCTTTTTCCAGCACCACCTGCTCTACCCTCGCTCGAAAGCTGTGCAATGTATTCAGGGTAACTTGACGGACGCAATCTATTTAGGGTGACCTGGCGGACGCAATCTATTTAGGGTGACCTGGCGGACGCAATCTATTTAGGATGACCTGGCGGACACAATCGATTTAGGGTGACTTGACGGACGCAATCTATTTAGGGTGACTTGGCGGGACGCAATCTATTTAGGGTGACTTGGCGGACGCACTCTATTTAGGTGACCTGGCGGACGCAATCTATTTAGGTGACCTGGCGGACGCAATCTATTTAAGGTGACCTGGAGCGCTCTATTTAGGGTGACTTGGCGGACGCACTCTATTTAGGTGACTCAAGGACGACTCTATTTAGGTGACCTGGCGGACGCGATCTTCTAGGTGACCTGGCGGACGCAATCTATTTAGGTGATCTGGCGGACAATCTATTTAGAGTGACTGGCGGACGCAATCTATTTAGGTGACCTGGCGGACGCACTCTATTTAGGTGACCTGGCGGACTTATTTAGTGACCTGGCGGACACCTATTTAGGGTGACTTGGCGGACGCCCCTATTTAGGTGACCTGGCGGACGCACTCTATTTAGGGTGACTTGGCGGACGCAATCTATTTAGGGTGACCTGGCGGACGCCCTCTATTTAGGGTGACCTGGCGGACGCAATCTGCGACTGCAGGAGGCGGCGAAATTCACGGAGGTGGAGAGCCCTGGTGGAGCGAGGACTTGAAGTTACCCGCACACCCCCCAAATGGAATCCACCTCGTCAATTGCAACGGCCTGGACATTAACAACGTCTACCTCCGAAATTTTCCCCGATTCGCCATCCGGCCTCAGTTCTCCAGAAAGGTGACTGGCCGCATGACGCCTTCGTGGCATTTGCCTCGCAGATGATTGGATGCATATGGCATGAAGGATGAAATGCAAGGAGCGAACCTTAAACCCTTTAGAACCGCCCCCTTGGCCGGTTTACTGGTGACGGCAGTTTCTTCCGTCATGCTTGAGTGACGTAGGAGCGGGGCTGTGCGTGCGCACGGGGCTGTGCGTGCGACAAGGGTCTGATGCAGAGCAGGCGCGGGGGAGGTTGGGGTGGGTGGTGATCACGGGGCTGATCGGGCGAGATGCTTGCCCGATGCGGGGGCTGCGACCGGGTGAGATGTTTGCTAGATTTCGATGCTAGAAGGGGAGGAGTGCTTGCTGACAGGTGCGGATCCACAACGTAGACATTTGGAACCCACCGCAGTCCGTCGGCACCAACGGCATAGTGATCGACAGCTGCCGGGATGTCGTGATCAGCGATTCGCTCATCACCACTGGCGACAAGGAAGACGCTATTGCACTGAAGGTGCCCGTCATTCAGACCACGCACCAAACGCTATTTCACCAATATGCAGTGCCGGCTTCCTAAAACACGATTTCCCCAATCCGCATTGCTGGCTTCCCCGAAACGTCTCTCTCCGTCGCACATTCTTCCGGGGACTGGTGGACTGGCAGTTAGGTCGATACTCGGTTGCGCTGATGCCGGGATCGCTCGCGACCCTTAGTGCGGGCCGCGCCAGCAAGAGCACGCACCTCCTTTGAACCTTATGCTGCCCAAGCTGATTCAGAGAACCTGACCCGGCCATGTGCTCGGCGACAGGACTGAGGGCATTTGGGAGTGTTTGAGTGCAGAGTGGGAAAGATGAATTTGGTAGAAGCGTGGGGAAGGCAACCGAGGATGTACTAGTGACTCGTTGCGAGGTAAAAGGTGGCCACGCGGTATCTGTTGGTAGTGAGACCAGTGGTGGGATCCGCAACGTCAAATTCAGTGGGATACTTTTTGATGGCCGAGGCAACCCTAACGGCGCTGGCAGTATCCGCGTGAAGGTTGGCCATGCCTCCCCCCTCTCATCAATCGTTCCGCTGCTCGCACTGCAATGGCTCGCATGAAGAGGCACTCACTGCGCGGCCCTCGGCACTCGTGATAGGCAAGAGTGAGGGGCGAGGGGCGCGGGGTGGGATCCACAACCTGGCAGACTGGGCGAGGAAGGGGTGGGGTGGTGGACGGAGTCATCTTTGAGAACATCAAAGGGTATAACGTGGTCTCGGCAGTTGAATTATACATGTGGTAAGCTCATATCCCCTTCCTTCCGTCCGTTATAACCGCTTACCCTGCGGGCACCTGAGCAGGGAGGCCGTCGCCGTGACCCCTCAGGGCAACTCAGGGTACTCAGGGTGCGCTTCCCTCTGCTGATAGAGACCGTCTTTCCGGGTGAAGATGCAGTGCCTGCAGCCGTGATGGTGAGGATTGTCATTCAAGAGTTCGGAGGGCCGTACAAGAGTACAAGAGGCCGCGCTGTTGCTCCACAGTTGATGCGCTGAATATCGAGTTGGCTCGGAGCGCCCACCGCACCTTATGTAGAGACGCCATCGCGCGATCGATCCCGATTTGGACGTTTTGCCACTGGAAAAAGTGTCCCGAATTTTCAGATCTCATGTTTTCACTTGCAACTGGAAATTCCGAAGTTCCCGAGGGCTGGAAAAAGGTGGCTGTGTGTCTCGTCACTAACTGAGTTTTTTTGCAAGGGCATTCAGCGGACATGGATAATTATTATTCATTACCGTGTGATGCGATAGAAGTTTTCAAAAGTCAGTTTGGACCTCTGAGTCAAATGTTGCAATTTTTTTTTTTAATTGTCATTTTGGCCCGTTTGCGGTCATCCCATCACTCGCATCAGCCCGCACGCGGTTGCCACCCATTGGGGGTGACCTTGGCTTCATTTATAACAAGGTTTTACACCCGTAGGCCCAAAAACTCAGTTAGTGACGCCTTGCAATCACGCATGGGTGCCTCACCCCCAAGGCCTCCTTCGGGGCGGTGCCACTCTTTCATTCGCATTTGAACGGGATCACGTCTGTAAAGTTAGAAAACTTTACAGACGTGACCTAGGAAGGTTATTTGAGCGTTTACACGCTGAAGTGACCTCGCAATATTGCTGTTTTTAAGCATCCCGCTCACCGCGAAAATCCGAAGCACCTCGAGGCATCTTCGAATTTCTTTGGCGCTCCTCCGATTGGAAGCGCATCCGAAGCATGACTTCGGATGCGCAATACCAACCCATCATAGTATATATCTAATGTGCGCATGGTTTAAATAAATTTAAGGGCACTGCGTATGCAAGCTGGGCTGCAAGCGAAACCCGCTGAAAAACTGATTCCACGAGCCTTAAGCTGCTTTGCGTTGAAACAACAACGCACGGTGCAGCTCTCGAGTTCCGGGACACATACGCGAAATCGAGAGCTCAGGAGCTTCCAATTTCAGATTGACCAATGAGATACCGGGGATTGTTCATGACAGATCCAGTTTTGCCCTGAAAGCGGAAATTTTGAGCTGGAGCCCGATGAGATCCGATAGAATCGAACATGTAATAACAAATTGCACATGCAACCTTAACACCGCAAAACTTTGAAAAAAACAAAAAGTAAAAAAGCCCCGCGTTAACACTGGGCCGAAACGTCCAAATCGAGGGTCAAAATAGGGGTATAAATCAGTGGAAATGGCGATCTTCCACTCGAAATCACATATAAGTGTTATATATATTCTTCATCAGGGTGATCTAACGGTCATTTTGATACCCTAAAATTCACAATCGGGCGACTTTGATTTTTCAAGTGGCGTCTCAACCTTATGCCAGTCGAAGAAAGAAGAGGCCAGAGCTCATGTCTGGCGTGCACGTCTGGTGCGCGGAAGGCGGCCTTGGATACGCATATCTGGTGAACTGTCGCCTTGACATGTCGTCATGGATTGCGGCGTGAGCAAGTGGGAGGTCGGGGAGCGAGGGCGGCGTGCAGGTTCAACTGCGGGGTGCTCGACGGCAACGCGGTGAGGAAAAGTCTTTGGCCTCCGGGGTTTGAGGATTCTCAACGCCGACATCATCAGGAGCATTTCTTGTAGTCGTTGTATGCGGCTGCGCAGCGCGGTCTGTGTAAGCATTGCGGTGCTCCTGCGTTGGTGCATTTTCAGTGCTTACGAGCGAAATGTGTGTCCCCCTCGGTTGAACAGTAGGGGGGGGCATGGCTGACCTTCGGGGCGCCCCCGGGAGGGGTGCAGGAGTGTGCCCACGAGATGAGCCAGGTGGAGACACCCACCGTGAGGAATGTGGTAGTGCGCAATGTGGAGATGCACGGGGTGACCAGTAATGTTGGCATCATCGAGGGCCTTCCTGAATCGCCCTTCCAGGTGCGGCTTCCTTGTCTCACCCCTTGCTGCTTTCCCTTGCGCCCTTGGCTGCCTCCCCCGGGGGGGAGGGGGGGGGCTTGAAAAACAGGCTTGTGCTAGGCTGCCGCTGCCGCAGCCGCTGGCTTCTACGGCGTGGCACAGGGATTGCCAAGTATACGAACTCCTGATGACCTGTCCCGATAGCCAGTCCTGCTGTGCGCCTGTGCTGCTGCAGGAGTGGTTGAGGGGCCAAGGCGAGAATGCATGCTGGGGCAATATGAGACTGCATGCGGAAGCCGGAAGCTGTGCACTGCTGACTCGCCTTGCGCAACTAGAGAGTCCCACGCGCACCTACGATCCCATTTCGCCCTCGGCTCGTCCCACATCGATCGCAAACAGATGGGTGTCTGCGAGACGCATGGATGGCTTGAAGGTGGGTGGAGCGCGACACGTGAACACGGCGATGGGCTGTGCAGGCGGTGACGCTGGAGAACATCAAGGTGGATGGGCAGGAGAAAGGGTGGACCTGCCAGCATTTCCACCCGGGTTGCACATGGCCTGCGGGGGGTTGTGCCATCGGGACGGCGTCCAAGGTGAGGGCCATATCTACCTACATGGATTTAGATTAGCCGGAGAGTGGAATGATCAATTCCAGGCGATGAGAGTTGACTTGCTTTCGTGTCCGAGGGGAAATGTGCAGGTGGTACCATCATTGCCGGACAGCTGCCTTCAACCTTACGACAACCAGAAGTGGAGCGGCGAGGAGGTGGGCAGGTGGGTGTGCAGGCGTTCATATGTCAACGGTTGGAACTGCGCCTGCGCAAGTTGTGGCACTGTTATTTATGTATTCTTACAATTGGTGCCCAGAAGCGGCGATTTTGGCTGCCCAGAAGCGGCGGCTCGGCCATTTTGGATGGACCAAACAGCGTATTCGCACGCGCGGACACAAAGTGTACAGAGCGTGGATGCTCGCAACTTGCCTTGCAATATATTAGAGCGCGTCCAGCTTGGGTTTTGACTTCGAGGTAAACGGGTGTTTGGTTCTCCAGGAAGCTGCTGATGGACGACTGAGGTCCGGGTGTGAGCATGCTGGAGCTTCATGGAGCGAAGCCGGCTGCTTCTGTGGCATCTCATGGTCACTCCTGCCGGCTTCACAGGGGCATGGCGACTGGAGATCAAACGTGTGTAAGAGCTTGGGATTTTTGTCTTAGCTGCGAGACCAACGCGTGCATGCCGTTGGTATACACAACATGCGAGATGCTTGATGAGTACGTTAATGGGCGGTGTTCTGGTGGCTGGGGTGACCGGAGACATATGGCAGCATCCTTCCAGTGGATCCTGGCCCACTTCCGTGAGTGTTAGCATGAGTGGCCGTTGTAGCTTTTTTGCGGGTGTTCATAGTGATTCCCTGACGGAATTTTTGAAACTAGAAAGTATGGAGGCATAGTGTCCTTTGCCAGGGTCATAGGGATCCTCTGAGGGGAGAATCGCACGCGGCGACGCTGCATGGAAAAAACTGTCCGACTGTCACCGGAGAATCCGAACTAGAAAAAAATAAGGTGATTAATTTAGTTACGTTATGTATTCATGTGCGATAAAGGTACCTCGGACGAGGGATCATCTTCATTCTGGATGATTGCCAAGTGTGCTATCCGTCCCTGGTCGTATGGATGTATAGCTAGCTCAGGACAGCACGGCTACAAAACCCTGCTCTTTATAAGGACGAACCCGGGCAAATTACTTACTTACTTAACTAATCAAAGCTTGAATCCAAACGGGCGGCACCAACAAAATTTCGATATGACGACCGCCAAACGATAAATATGACATCGCCAGGTCGCCACTGCATTCGCGTACGTATGCCGCGACGCCATCGCATCGCCCAACGTTATCTTATGGCATGGCCGAAGCGATGTTCAGAATTGAGAAAAGAGAATTCAGAATTGCAATCGTCGGAGTAATAAAACTCTACGTAATTATTATAATCGTGTCGCGCCAGTGCCGTCCGATCGCAAAATGACGATGGTTACAATGACGATTAATTTCGCAAATGTCAATATGTCACGCAGTCACAGCTCACAGGCATAGTGGAGATCTTTAGATCGACTGGCCTAGTACTCCTATCATACAAAAAGCCACGACTTGTTGTTTGTAAGTGGTCAGTGCAGCTATTGCCAATATATTGCAATTATAGTATATATGCACGCGCAGTGAACGATCCGTTCCTGACGACCACGCGCAAGTTGGGCTGCTTCGAAACAGTATTGTCTAAGGGCATGCGTTATATCGAAACGACTACTGCCTACATGCATGTGTTCATTACACGGCATGTATTACGTGTGCACGAATAGTCACGTGGTGCATGCTACTATAATCTGAGTATGCAGCTACCTTCGCTTATACCTACTACAGTATGTGTGTTTCACACTGCGATTCGCTTCGTGTGTAGCTTTGTATGCCCCGTCGCGTCGGGACGACACGCGTCGTGATTATCACGGCCTGGTTTAAGTGGCGGATGCCTATGTTGTTTGGTACAAATCGCACAATAATGCGTGGTGGTAAGCCAGAGTGAATACTATAGTGTATATTTTACGTGCAATACTCGTGGGTTTAGATGAAAAGCGCCATTTTGATCGTGAACATGCGTGGCCCAGAAATTCAGCTAACACTTGTCGCACGATGAACGAACCCGTGGATAACGAGTGCCCTTATTGCGATGATGCATGACATCTCACCCCTTCATTTCATTGTGATTCCATGCCTTTGGTCAAAATTATGGCATCGAGACATAAGGGGCGCATCCGACTTCCACGGATGCGAAGAAATCGAATATACCTCTTACCCACCACACCAATAAACACAGCTTGGACACAAAATGCATATATGCTTTGGCGGACAAAGAGGAGCGCAAAATGATGAAGTGTGTGGTATTATAAAGAGCAAGTAGCATTGCTTTTCGACAACTACTTACGTAGATGCGAAATCTTTTATGACCCGCACCAAAATCAAAAGTAGGACAGTTGTGGACAGTTATGGAGTCTCGTTGTGACGCAAGAGTGACGCCATCTATATGTCAGAAGACAACAGCAGCAAGGCGAAATATGTCAAGGACTGGGACCCTGTGAATAACTTTTTATCGGTAAAGTCGAGAACACGAGCGAATCGTGAACCACCGCCACATGCCGCGCACCGCCTCAAAATATAATGAGTGATGCGGCCGTTGTCATGTTTTCCGCAGAGAAGTGCAGACATCTCTGCACGTTTAAATTGCCTGACATGTGTCTCGCTGACCATGTCTATCTTCTTTGAAGAACACATTGATAAGAAATACAAGAGGAACAGCTCTTGTACGAAATCGAGGGTGCCCAGCACGCCATGCGCTGGCGTGTATGTGACACGGATGAGGCGCGGAAAGGATAGGACTTGCTCGCAGGGACTCGACTGACTCCTGGCAGCGAGAAGCCAAATTTGAAACCGTAGTTTACGCTGAACGTAAACTGCAAGCCGAATCGCAAGAAAGTGCTCATACTAGCAGCGAACTGGGCGACCTATAGCTTTAGAAGACGATGCTTTGTGCCAAGATGGCCTGTAGATACAATGCAGTGCTCTCTCGGCATGCTGTGGTATGGAACATAGCGAGACCAAAATATCACAGAGATGCATAATTTGATTTATTATTCATGTATGATATTATGATGCATGCTGTCTGACTCTTATGGTACGCTTTTTCGTCGGGTATTTGCGCTCGTCACCGAAATCGTAAACAACGGCACGCATTCTAAACTGCGAAAGAATTGTGTAAAAGATATACTGAATAGTACTTGGCCGCACCCTCCCCCGCGCGCGAAAGCCTGACATCATAAGCTGGCGCCATTGGCGCCGTGATGTATAGTTCCGTATCCGAAGGGAGTAGCGTGCGTGACCCCCATTACATTTACATGGACTTACGGCAAGTACTGGTCGGCCGGGTACATAGACATATACATTACTGCTACCGGGGACTGTAGGCACTTACAGGTACATACAGGAGGCTACAGAAAGTACTGGAAAATACAGGGACATACTGGCAAGTACTGTTACGTAGCTACTGGTAAGTACTGTTGGTTACAGGCCCCTGCCGGGGGTACTGTCATTTGCAAGGAACTACTAACAGGCGAATACCAGCAAGTACAGGCATGCATCGGGATTACAGGATGTCGCCGTCAAGTATAGTTACATATATACCGTGAAGTACTGGTAAATGCTGGCAAGTACTGGCGGGCACCGTGTACTACAGGAACTACAGGAATATACTGGTGTGTATCGTCGTATAACGGCGTATAATGGAACCTACAGGAAAATGCAGGAGCTTATCGGCGATCACAGGGGTTAATAGTCCTAAAGGCATGTGCAGCACGTTACTGATTGTTACAGTCAAGTACATTACATACCGTGACATATATAGGTAAATAAAGGCAAGTACCGACGAGTACCGGCGAGTACCGGCAAGTACCGGCAAGTACAAACAAGTACCGCCTATTGCAGGAACCTACCGGGATATATTGGTATGTATTGTCACCTATTGGTAAATACATACGTGCGTACCGGCGAGTACGAGAACCTATTGGTATCTACCGGTAGGTACCGGTACCTACCGTTGCCTACCGGTGCCTACCAAGGTTGGCAATTCAAATTCAAAATCGGAATTCGGAGTTGAGATCGAAATTTAGATCGTAACGTAATTCAAACAAATTCAGACGAAACCCAAAAATCCTAAAGACCTTTTTAAAACCCTACAAAAACGTTTTTCATCTGAAAACCGTTTTTATTTTTATTGTTAGAGTGTTTAGCGGTGTGCTTGAGTTTAAGGGCTTTAGGGTTTATGATTTTCATAATTCTGGTTTTTAGCTTCTTCTTGGGTATTTTTGATTCTACAATACAATTTAGGGTTTTAAAACTTATCACATAAACCCTAAAACCATAAACCATAAACCCCTAAAATGATATACCCTTAAAATTTCAACCAAACTCGTTCTACTAAACCCACAACTAAATAAACTTAAAACTACAACTAAACCCAACTGATATCATATACAATCCCGCGAATTCTACGTAATATAGCATGTAAGCTTAGAGGCGCATAGCCACGCCGATGAACGCATGAACCTGGTCGATAACTCGATATGGCCGCATTCTATTGTCCTACAAAGCTCTGGAGGATAGCGCATCATTTATGTCGCAAGGATTTCTCTAATGTCGCATCGTGCGACAAAACTTACATTATGGCGTGCGACAAAAATGAGTGAGAATGGCATGATTGCCGCAACTACGACAACCATGATATGCACACTTATATTTGTCGCAAAAGTTTATCGAAAATCGTTGCGGACGGACGGCTTTAACATACCGAATTCTGAAACGAAATAACCACAGTGCAAAAATACCCTAACCACTCAAATCTCGGTATGTAGATGCAGTGCTCACTCACCAATAAGAATATGTGGAAATCAAGGTTGGCTCAAATATTCTTAACACTTTTCCATATCTAAGCACTTTATCCACATATGCAAGTACATAACACATTTCCAAAAGTTTCGGCCCGATATTCTTACTGGTAGGTATTCTTACTGGTGAGTGAGTACTGTAGTGACAGAGTTTAAAGGGGATAAGGCAAACAATAAGCAAAGCAAGCGAGCAACATGCACACACAAGCAAAATACTACAATTTGTTTTCATTACAAAAGTATGCAGATACAATTTTACATCATCAAGCAATACACAACGAGTAAAAAATATAGGTATATAGGTATATACAGGATAATAGGTATGATATGATATAACCTGTAGGTGCATACTAATATTTACAGGAATCTACTGGGACTTACAGGTTGATACAGGCGCTTGTTGGGAGGTACCCGGGAGTACTGGCACGTACAGGCGGGCACAGGTTGCTACTCGCGCCTACATGATGATATATATATATATGCATCTACAGGGAGATACCGGTGCCTACAGGCACATCCTGGAAACTACCGGCGCTTACAGTGCAATGCAGGTAATTGCCGGCACCTACCGGTAGTACTGACATCTACCGGGCAATATAGGTACCTACTGGCACATACCGACACATACAGGCACATGCGGGCTCCTAATGGGATCTACTGGCAGGTATCGATAGTACCGAGGCGCATACTGACAGGTATCGGGATATACAGGTATGTAACGTTTATAGTACAGGCGAGTGCATGCACTTGCCGCGACGACAGGGATATGCAGTCGACTACTGGAAGTTACAAAGGTTCACCGTCACCTACACGAGCTTACTGCTAACTACATGACCTTACAGGGACGGTACATGGCCTTACAGGGAGTACAGGCGGCATGTGGCACGTGTGGGTGGACGGGGGGTACATACTTAAGTGCATAATTTCGGTAAATGTTATTATACGGCTTGATATTTTTGGAAAAGTTGGGAGAAGGTTTGGACAAACTCAAAAATATAAAATTTTGACATTTAGGGTTTAGGAGTAGTCGTGCGGGGCCATTTTGGTCACTGCAAACCGCAGGAAATCGTGTTTTGCACTTGGCATGCATGCGCGTCACATGAATGTGTTGATGAAAGGCCATCGCCGAGTTTGGGAAGGTGCACCAAGTTAGTTGAAGGCACTAGAAAGTTGCATAGCCAAGATTTAAGGGTTTTAGGGTTGCTGGCGGGTGAAATATTGGCTGTGAGAGCAGGGGTTTAACGTATGTTGGGCCCGCTATAAAGTGCATAATTTCGGTAAATGTTATTATACGGCTTGATATTTTTGGAGAAGTTTGGAGAAGGTTTAGACAAACTCAAAAATGTTATTTTTTGACATTTAGGGTTTTGGAGTAGTCGTGCGGGGCCATTTTGGTCACTGCAAACAGCAGGAAATCGTGTTTTGCACTTGGCATGCATGCGCGTCACATCAAAATTGTGATACCCCAAGTTTGTTCAAATGCTTGAGCATAAATATGCAAAGAATGTTATCATTATTGCATTGTGAATGCCAAATCACATAGTATATATTAGAATGCCAAAATTACAACAGTGATAACACGCGCTCATGCTCGGCAGCAGGCATCTTGTACACATCCCCTCGTTTAACTAGGCGCACATCGGTTGCACGCACGGCTTCACAAGAGATCAAGCACTTTTTACTTGTGTCTAGTATGTAGTTATCTCTCACATCGGCATCTTCCCATTCAAAGTACCTCCCCGAAACCACAAATTCTCCCGGGGCAAAATATTGCCCATAGTCATCTCGGCGCCCCCTAGGTCCAACCTCCGTCACGGCGGATAACGCCTTCACCAAGTAGTAGGCGTGTGTGCGGTCCGCCGGGTCTCGGTGGACCGCGATGATGCATCCGCGCCGCACCGCTACACTCACATCACTCGCATACTCCTCCACCAACTCCCGCACCCTTGCCGCGTCCGCACCCGTTGCGGGCGTCAATTCCACCTCCCTCCACAAATCCACATGCGAGCTCTCCAAACAGTTCTCGGACGTTGGCATGGACTACACACATTCCGCATAGCATGCATGCCACGTAATAACATGTCCTGTCGCGCACCAGCAACTTCCCCTCCACGACCGATCGCACCGAATGCAGTTGCAAAGTGCGCTCCAAAGATTTGTATGCGATGCGCGCTGTGTGATCAACCGCCGACAAACCTCCCTCCACCTCTTTCGTCGCGTCCTCGGTAACTATATAAAAAAAGCGTTGATTGAATGCGGCCCTCGACTTCGTGTAGCTGGTGTCCGCGCGTGTGCGCAACGTCTCCACACAAAAAGCATAGAGATCGGCCGCACACAATATCTTCCCATACCATTTGTCACCCTTTGAAATTACTGCCACCACTGCTGCATGCTTCACGTGTGCCTCTGCTCCGTCCTGCTCCCCTTTAGCATGCCCCGTCTCAAAGAAGTTCCGCTGACAAGGAATCCCCAGCGACCATTCCATTTTGCTGTTTCCCACGTCGGCGAATCCCGCCGCGCACTTGTTCTGCCCCGCACAGCCATCCGCCCATTCGTGAATAAATATTGGCTTCGGAATCCCCCTTTTCTCAAAGTACTCCTTGATGATCACCTCTCGCATGTACTGAATGAATGTGTGATCATGCTTGCGGTCATCACTAATAAAGTACACATAGTCCTTTATCACAACCGGGTTCGCCGCCGTGGACTCTACCCCATCGACTTCCGTTGCATGCGTGCCGCCATACTGTAACACACACACCAGCACGGTAGCCTGCTTCATCACCCAGTGCAAACTCTGAACTTCCCTCGGGATGTTCAACGAATGGTTCTCGGAGAAGTCAAAACACCACGTCGTATGCCCCAACGGCAAATCCGTGATACACGTCTTAAATTGACGGTGCTGGTGCAAGGCCATGAATGTATGGTAAGCATAGGGATGCAAAAACGGGCAGTCCCCGACGCCATTTAGCCTCCGCCACTTCCACGATTCCGACGCCGCGTCCTCGCACAGAAAGCGTCCATTGCACCGACAGTTTGGTGACTTCCCCGGTTCGTGCCCCAGCAACAGCGTTTGCAGCTTAGATATCAACGCCCCCAATTTCGTCTTCTTCTGCAAAAACTGCAACCTCCTAACCTCTTTCCCTTCGTCGTCGTACTTGCCCGTACTACGGTAATCACTCACCTTTAAAGAAGAACCGGAGATTTGGGGTCGACCCGACTAATTCCACCAACTTGCGTGCACCCCCGCCCGGCCTTGATCCTAGCAGAATCGGTAGGTAGCAAGTATTTTCTTTCAATCCAGCCAGCAATTCTCTTAAAAAGTCAATGATAAACACTTAAAAGAAGGCGACATTTTCAAAATTTGCCGCACGGCACCGGCACCCTCCTTTCTTATTTTCGGGGATTCCATGAAAGCAAAAAAACCAATGACTTTTCTCAAACAGCACGGTACCCCCAAAGCTGGCTGGTTTCTTATCGCCGGGTTTTCTTAAAGGTGAGTGATTACTGTAAGAGTCTCATAGCACGACCACCTCACCTCCTCCGCATATTGCACCTCCTTCTCGCACACTTTAGTAGGTCCCCAAACCGCATCGCTTCAGCGGTGAGGGGATACATTGAAACGCTGCCAAAGGAAGTGGCAGAAGGTGTGCTGCAACGCTGTCGCGCAGCGTTGTTCGGTGATACAGAAATGGCGAAGACCAAAGCTATGGACTGCATTCTAGAAAACCTGGTTGCGGTCTTTGGGGCGCTGTCGAGTAGGAATTCTAACTTGAACGAGGAACACAAGCTTGCCGTGGCGGCCGCAGTGTTTGGCGAGAACATGCAAGAGGGGCACGTCTTAACCGCAGCGACAACAATGTTAGGCGTGCATAAGCGTGTATGTAGGATCACGTATGCGGGCATCACGGGGCATAAAAACATGCTGGCGGGTGCGAGGGTTGGCAATGCCGAGCGTGCACGAAGGAGCTTGCACGTGGGTGTGACTCGCCCCAAGCGACGTGGGCGTCGTTCAGTGTGCATGGCGGAAGCCACTTGTGCACTCATCCGCGACTTTTGGTTGCACCCGGACAACACGCGCGTGAGTCCTTGTAAGAAGGACGTGGTGTTGGCAAGAAATCCACACACGAGGAAGCTTAAGACGCCCCGTGAGTACGTTAGCAAGCATTGGCTTGAGGCTTCACAACTAGTGGTGTACCGAAGATTTGTGGCGAAATATCCAAGCGTGAAGGTGGGGCAAAGGTCGTTTGAGAAGGCGGGAGTTTGTAAACCGCACAATGTGGTACGGTTGAGAAGAAGGGACAACATCTCTTGTTGTTGTAAATATCACGGGGACATGCGAATGGTCCTTAAAGGGTTCGACGAAGCACGGGAGGCGGTGCACAAGAAATGCCCGTGCAAGGATACGAAGTGTTGCCCCAGAGTGCCACGGACGGCGGAGGAAAAGAGGGAGCGCGCGGTGGGTGCGCCGACGGGGCAAGTATGTGGCATCGTGAAGGCGGGGAAGTCTACCTCCACGTTCGCGCGCGGAGAGCCTGTTGTGCCCGCGTGAAGGGGATAAGCACCGCATAGAGTGCCTGTTGCAAACCTGCAAACAGTGCGGAGGTTTGAAGATCTTTAACCCCTATGGAGCGGTTTGTACCGTATACGGTACAACCCCTTCAAACTCTAAGCTTGGATTCATTTCTCAGCCCGATATCACTTGTCGGAATCGGCCATACAAGCTTCGCACATCCGTTGCAATAGGTATATCTAATACTCAACAATTTATTCTACACATATACTTAGTATATATATCTCACCCAAGGGCAATTTTGTTGTAGTAAAATCCCCAAAGTTGCTTATTTCTAGGCATGAAAATTGGGTCAAAAGTATCTTAAAGTGTGCGAAATCGAGGTGTAGATGCCATTCATCGACAAGGATTTGTTGGTTCAGTGACCACTATCATGTAAAATGACCATGCACCTCATATGGGCGATACCTACTTTCCCAACAGTCGATTTCCCCCGAAAACACACACTATGGCCTTAAATATGGAAAACATTTGACAAATGATGTTTTTTGTTGTTTTTTTTACCTCATGGCTTGAATATTTCGATGTATTGGTGCGTTTAACTACAGCCACCATTGCCAATTTCAAGGCATTGGTAAAGGCGATTGTTTTATGGTCGAGGGGCGACCTAATACTCGAATAAGCGGTTGCGAGATCTGATTTTTGACGCTTTTGATTCCTGGAAAACGTGTTTTTTGGCTTGTATATCACCGATATATCGTTGTATATATAATGCGATCATGTATTTTATAGATCAAACTCAATTTATAGGAGTTATGGAACATGTAACGAATCACCCACACTTACCAAGGTACCGTATACCGTGAAAACGGCACATTTGTGAAGCTAGTGCTTTTGGCAAAAAATTCCATCCGCTCCATAGGGGCTAAAAACCTCGCTCATCTTCCCTATCCAGTGGCTCCTGTTTCCTCGCTTCAGTGGCGTGTATTCCTGCGGTCTGTCAACTTCGTGACGTGTCTGCGACCGCTGCAAACCATCTGCTTGCCCATCTATCCCTCCTTTGGACACTTCGCGCGAAGTGTCCAGTTCGTCTGGAGAAGAACATTCCTCTTTGTTTGAGCTGTCAGGAATCTGACAATTGCGCAAGGGCGTGGAATTCGCCTCAGCTCGTGCAGATGCCCAAATATCGCACACCGAATCCAACTTGATAACCAAGTGGCCAAGCGTCGGCATAGCTTCTTGCGGTAGGGGCCACACTCCAAGAGGTATGGTGCGTGCGGAGTCGCCTACTTCTACTAGAAGAGGTAGCAAGTCCATAAGAATTGGCGGGATAATTCCCAGTCTGGTCCAGGATTGTAGCTCGCGTCTGAGCCGCACAAAGCTAAAAACACGCTCGTAGCTAGAATGACATGCATGATTCCACATAACTGCCCTAGTAGCCAACGTGGATCATCCCGAACCACGGCGAACTTCACGTGGCCTTCCACGATGTGCACCCCTGCTACAAAAAGGTATGCGCACTCCTCAACAGTCGTTCTCACGCATTTTGTCACAGCTCATAATAGTTCATAATAGCTTCGGGCTCTCTACAAATAAAGTACAACCGCACCGTTGAAGCTTGTCGGATTGGGGCGCCGCTTCGTCCCACCCATATCGTTGTCGTTTCTACCACGCTAACCACATATCAAATATACATGAAATATATTCCTGCGAGGGCATGAGCTTCCTCGCACTTCCATCACCGGTCACATTCTTGAAGAATACGAACGCGTTTCACTTCGAAATGGCGTGAAGTGCTTCATGATGTGGCGCTTTGGAGTTCACCAAATCTGTCAGCGCTCCACATCATAATTTATATGCGTGACATAATGTTGTGTGCATCGTGATGTGGCGCTTTGGAGTTCGATCAAGTTTTGTCGACGGACTCCAAATCTGTCAGCGCTCCACATCATAATTTATATCGGTGACATAATGTTGTGTGCATCGTGATGTGGCGCTTTGGAGTTCGATCAAGTTTTATCGACGGACTCCAAATCTGTCAGCGCTCCACATCATAATTTATATCGGTGACATAATGTTGTGTGCATCGTGATGTGGCGCTTTGGAGTTCGATCAAGTTTTATCGACGGACTCCAAATCTGTTAGGGTTCCACAGCCAAATATTTTTGCGTGGGATATTTCTATGTGCATCGTGATGTGTTGCTTTGGAGTTCTTGACGGACTTGAATGCCCAAGACTCCGCCTTTGCTTAATGGACTTATGCTCCTGATGAAACCTAAGAGTAAGTAGCGCGTTAACACCTTGCCCCAGAAACATGGGGGTGAACCGTGGAGCAAAGGCTGTCAACAAAGCTTTTCGAAGAAGAAAGAAGAGAATGTAGTGAAATGTGTGGTCCGCGATTGTACGGTCCCCAAAACTATTGCACCGAAGATCAAATGCGAGACGTGCAATGGCTACTTTCACGTTCGCGTGTTCTAACGATCAGGAGGTTGGAGTAGAATACAAGCAGTGTGGTCCTCAGCTTGGGAAGTGCGTTTATTGCAAGAAAAGCGCGACCATCATGACTTGTAGTGTTTGTGGAGGTGGGTTCCATCCTTCATGTCAGCGAAAATTCGGGACGGCCGAATGTGGTATGCTCACAATGCAAAAGAACTGTGGGCGCAAGGAGTGCGCGCCTTCTGAAGTGGAGGGAGATGCCACCGAGGCCACCGTTGAAACTCTGGCCTCAATTCAAGCTCCCCGCGCACTGAAAACGTTGGCCAAGCAAGCGCCGAGTCCTCGAAGAAAGTCCTTGGACTGGAATTTGGACTGGTCCAGTATTAAATACTAGCGCGCCGAAGACCGGCGACGCTGGTGAGCACATTTTTCAAAGTGGTCCAATAATTGACCGTGTAATGTGTTTTTAGATCTGTTTATGTTTCCCGTCCTACTTGTGCAAACGCGCATGGTTTTGGTGTTGTATGAATTAGGTGGGCTCGCCACGGGATCGCAACTGCCTCCTCCGCCCTCACCCCCACCGCCAGCAGCTGATGAGTGCTGCTGTATCTGCGAGAAGGATGATGGACGCGGAGTGCACAGGTGCTTGCACTGCGGTGCGCAGTACCACAACCTGTGCCTTTTGAGCAAGGGCATGTAAGAGGTGAGCTGCTGTGGTAGACCGGAGTGCATGGCGAAACGCACTGCCTAGTACCCAACCTCGCAAGCGGAGGAAGACGCTCTGGCTAAAAAAGGTGCCATGCTGCTGGAAGGAGCGTTGCAGCAGAGTTTGCCGTTGCTTGCGGAGCCGTCGGCATCGGCTCCCCCGCCCCTTGTTGAAGCGGCCACACCCGAGGTCGTTCAGGGGGGTGTAGAGGAGCCGTCGGGAGCGGCGGAGCAACCCGCGGATGCTCCCGCCCCCACCAGCACGGAGGTGCCCGCACCCGACACCGCGGGGGTGGTACTGGACGCGCCGTGGGGATCGGCGGAGCAACCCGCGGACACTCCGGCACCTGCCTTGCCCTTGGTTGCGGAGCCGTCGGCATCGGCGCCCCCGCCCCTTG
>LGRX02015713.1:0-14238 GCA_001247695.2 Cymbomonas tetramitiformis | reverse complement strand
CCACATCAACACCAGCCCCAGCAGAAAGCAGCCTGGGTCAAATGTATCTGGGAGGAGGCCTTCGAGACCTTCAAGAATGCGGGAATAGATACTGGATCTGGCGGGATAGTGGAGCAGCAGCTGGCACTGGTAGCCCCGGAGCACATGGATTTTGCCGAGGGAGAGTCGACGGGGGCCGGTGCCTCTCCCGGACAACGCGGATAGGCCCCCAGGCCCGCGAGGTAAGTACTCCGCACCTCGCCATGGCCATCAGGAGGGAGGCCGACTCTGGAAGAGAACCAGAGAGAGGCAGGCAGAGTCAGACCTACCGATGGATCACTCACTTCAGAGAGGATCATCGGATGAGGCACGGACCAGGACCAGCGCAGCGAGCGGTGGAGAAGATGAGGCGAGCATTACGCTGGCTGAAGAGGTCACGGCTAATCACAGTGGTAGCACCAGGGAGAACTGAGCCAAACGCTGCGCCAGCACAGGCATCCCAACCAGCAGAGGTTCAGATCAGATTTCCTCTGTTCGGCAAAGGGAGTCAAGGAGCCCCTAGCTCAAAAGGGGTGTACCAGCGCGCGTTGCAGCCCCCAGGAGTCAGAAGAGTGCGCTTTAGAGAGGAAGCAGCCCCGCGCCAGCTGGTCGGGAGAGCCCTGCGCCGACAACTGGATCGCGCTAAGCAGCCAGTGCTATCACACGCCCAGCAACGGTTACGCGACGGACACCTGTCAGCAGCCTGGAAAGCAGCACAGACAGTAACGCGCAGAAGGAAAGAAGTGGAAGTGCACGGGCACAGAGTCAGAAGTGCATTGGCGCAGATTCGGGAACGTGTTGACCAGCTGAGGAAGATCACCCGGGCGCATCAGGAAGCAGAGGCAGCTCGACCTGCGCCATGGCCTGGTGATTCAGAACCAGAAGATCAGGTCACCAGGCAGGCTCGTTGGCAAGCCAAGATAGCAGAGGCCGGCACGTACCATCTGCCGGAGGACAATTCAGATGAGGAGCTGAATCCGCCTGAGAAGGAGCCAGGACTGCACAAACTGGCCAGCATCAGACCAGAGATAGGGGTGGACGCAGGGTCTGGACGCTGGGGAGAATGGTTGGATGCAGATGTACTAGCTGCTATGGACGCGAAGGGACCCCCTCTGCTGATTTTCTGGGCTTGGGTAGGCAGAGTACGAGTAAAGGTCTTGGTGGACTCTGGAGCTTCTTCTAGCTTTACTTCTGTGGAGGCCGCCAAGAAGTTTAAACTCCAGCCCAAGAAACACGAGACGCCGATGAAGGTGCAGGTGGCAGATGGCACCGTGTACGACGCCAACTCTTGCGTCCGTCCGAAGCTCACAGCCGAGACACGTAAGGGCAGTTATGCCAAACAGGTTACTCTGCGTGTCATGCCATTAGCACTCGGAGTGGACATAGTGCTGGGCGGAGACTGGCTACGAGCACAGAAGAAGGTCACATTTGACTACGCCCAGTATGGCAGCGTGAAGTTCGGACATGGGTCGCAGAAAGTAGTCATCGCGGGTTGCAACCCCGGGTCATCATCTGCAGGGTCTGGGCAGGCCATGGGACTGGTAGAGGCACAGCTTATCAGTACTAAGCAAGCCAGGAAGGACCTGCGAGCTTTGAAGAATAGCGGCGAGGAGGCGTGCCTGATGTATCTGGCTCCAGATGGTACATTTAAAATGGAGGCCACCGACGACCCCAACTCTCCTTTAGAGGCCTCTGCAGCCTTATCAGAGTCATCTTCATCATCATCATCGGAGGCAGAGGGTGACAACGCTAGGCTGAGGGGGGGGGAAAGTTACCTCTGACGAGGAAGGCTGCGATAGCGACAGTACAGTAGCAAGCGTAGCCACCCTAATCTCCGACAGCAGTTCGTCTGAATCTGAACAAGATGCAACGGAGCAGGAGGACTGGGCACAGGAGCAGGTGTGTGCTCTACGACCGGTGACGTGCCCCACATCAGCGCAACCCGCTGTGCGAGATTGGGGACCTTACCCCACAAGGGCCAGATGGGAGGCGTTCCAGATGCTTCCACGAGAGCGCAGGGAGCAGGCTGCACAGCATCACGCGGAGGAATTGGAACCTGAGTGGGAAGAGGAGGCATACTGTTTGTGGAAAACAGGGCAGGCACTGCGTCTGCAGCAGGAGCAACGGAGGAGCAGAGGGGTGAACCACAGGAGATCGCGCAGAGTTAGCGAGCCAGTACTGGCAGCACCTATAGAAGCCGAGACAGGGCAAGGCAAAGATGGGTATAGCTGTTTCAGGAAAGAGGCACCAGCTGCTGCGGCGACACCTAGTGATGAGCACAGCAAAGGTGAGACCAAGGAGGCCAAGCCGGATGAGGAGGACGCAGAGGTACCACAATGGATCCTGGACGAGCTGGTGAAGCTGAAGCAGCGGTACCAGGACGTGGTGGGCATGGAGCTTCCTGAGGGCGTCGTGGACCGCGAGCACAAGTCCCCGCTGCGCGTGGACCCGGAGTACCGAGATGGGGCGAGGCATAAGCGGTGCTACAAGCTGTCTATGGAGGAGTTGCGGCAACTTCGTGGGCAACTGGACGAGCTTTTGGCGAAGGGATACATCCGTCCTTCATCCTCACCCTGGGGCAGTCCAGTGTTGATGGTGCCCAAACCCTCCAACCCCAAGGAGCTGCGACTGGTGATCGACTATCGCCAGATCAACGAGATCACTGTGAAGGACCGTTACCCTCTCCCTGACGTACAGTCTCTCATCGATGACCTGCAGGGAGCGACTATCTTCTCTACCGCGGACGCTCTGTGGGGATTCTGGCAGGTGCCCATGGAGGAGGACGCGATCGAGAAGACAGCCATGACCACGCCGTTTGGAGCTTATGAGTGGTTGGTCATGCCTATGGGGCTGTCCAATAGCCCTTCGTGCTGGCAGCGAATGATGCAGAAATACTTGGGCCACCTGCCGTTCGTCAGAGTCTTTGTGGACGACATCATGATCTTCTCTCGCAACCCCGAGGAGCACCTGGACCATCTGCGGCAGGTTTTGGAGGTATGCCGACAGAATAAGGTCAAGTTGAAGGAGTCCAAGTTACGTTGTTTCAAACGCTCAGTACGTTTTCTGGGACACGTCATTGACCGCACAGGTTGCCGACCTCAGCAAGATAAGATAGCTTCCATACGGGACTGGCCGCGACTCGAGACGGTGAAGCACGTGCGACAGTTCTTGGGCTTGGCTGGGTTCTATCGACGGTACATACAGGGTTTCGCTGACTTAGCGCACCCTTTGACCAAACTGACCAAGAACCTAGTGCCATGGGAATGGGGACCAGAGCAGGAACACGCCTTTGAACGCCTCAAGACCGCTCTCACCACGGCACCGACCTTGATCTTGCCCGATCAGGAAGCAGCGCATCGCGGCACCAGCCCCTTTGTTGTGCAGACTGATGCGAGTGCAGTGGCATTAGCTGGCGTGCTGATGCAGGATCTAGGCAAAGGCCTGCAACCCATAGCCTTCGAGAGTAAGCAATTCTCGTCTGCCGAGCAGAACTACCACGCAGGTGAGCGTGAGCTAGCCGCCATCCACCACTGCACTACGCAGACTTGGAGACATTACCTGATATTCACGGAGTTCAGGTTAATGGGGGATCATGCTCCTCTAAAGTGGTTATTCGCACCTGGACGGGAGCTCAGCCGACGCCAGGCTAGGTGGTACGAAGACCTGGTGGAGGTAGGAGTGCACGCCATGGAGCACGTGCCTGGACGCACACTGGTGGTACCGGACGCTGCCTCACGGCGACCGGACTACGTGCAGGCGACGGCGCGCGAGGGGCTGAAGGAGGCTGGCTATGTGGATCCGAGCACTGACCAGCCGGTGTCTGCAGAGGAGGGTAGAAGAGCTGCGGGAGCCAAGGGGAAATCAGAAGACATGGTGGCTGGCCTGAAGGTTGCAGAAGAGGAAGACCCCACTTCACCCCTGGACTTAGAGCTCAGCTCGTCGGACGAGGAGGAAGGTGAGTACCCACCGGTCAGTGAGCCCAAAGTAACCGGTAAGCTAACTCAGCTGAACGGTCTCTGGTGGGCAGAAACACCGGACTTATGGCTGGACGCTATGGTCACAGTGGAGAGGATGGCCGCGCTACCAGCAATGGCAGGAGTCCAGACACGAGCCCAGAGTGAGCAGCGACCAGCAGAGAAGCAGCAGCCAGCAGCGGTACAGCAGCAGCCCTCACCAAGGATGCAACCTGGGGAACCCCTGGTAGACAATCAGGACTGGAAGCTGATTCCGTCCGAGTTTAGTCGATTGCAAGCCAAGTACGCGAAAGTGTTGGGTGGACGGTTCCAGGTGGATGCATGCTGCGATCTCATGGGGCAGAACCGGCAGGTGGACACGTTCTGGACAGATTGTCTGAAGGAACAGTGGAGGGGTCGCGTGGTGTGGTGTAACCCACCCTTCTCGGATTCCAAGGTGAGCATTGCTGACATCCTAAGACACTATGCTTCAGAGGCCCGACATGCTCCCCAAAGCACAGCCGCGTTGTTCCTGTTGCCTGATTTCCCGCAGGCTGACTGGCGGCCCCTGCTGCGAGAGTACGGAATGGAAATTGCAGAGACCATACCCCGAGTGAACGAGCAAGGGGAGCCCAACCGGATGTTCGTCTCTCCTGGCGAAGAAAGGGGACACCGTACAGCCCTGCAAGAGTTGCCCATTCCATGGCCCGTCTTGGTAGTGTTGGCTAAGCCGCAGCGGAAGCACTTTGAAGAGATCACAGCCCCAAGGGAGAGACCCTCAGCATCACCAGCGGTAACTCTCAAGGGCGCAGCAGCCAAGATCAGGGACCAGGCAGGAGTGGTGGAACCAGGCATGTTTCTGCGTGCCTTACGAGCAGAGCACAGGCGCAGCGAGTACCTTTCAGCTCTGAAGCAGGAACTACTGGCCACTCAACATCACCGCACCGAGCATTTTCGACTGGTGAGTAACATCATCTGGAGAGTGGCGGAAGGGCGTTATCAGGTGGTCTTAGCTCCCGACTCCCCTCTGAGAGAGCTGGTCTTGAGGGAGGCTCATGAAGCACCTGCAGCTGGCCACACAGGAAGGGACAAGACCCTGGACAGAGTCAGGCGACGATTCTGGTGGCCGCGTATGGATCTGGACGTAGCTGAATGGGTGAAGACGTGTGTAACCTGCCAGCAAACCCAGCCGCGCCAGGGATACCCAGCAGGCCTGTTACAGCCTCACTCTGTGCCTAGTCGATTGTGGGAAGTGGTGAGTATAGACTTTGTTACTGGGCTCCCCACGACAGAGAGAGGTGTGAACGCCTTCGCCACCTTTACTTGTAAACTGAGTAAGATGGTGCTCGTGGTCCCAATGGCGTACAATGATAGCTCAGCGGAGGTGGTGACCAGAATGTTCATGGATGCGGTGTGGCGACTGCACGGAGCCCCAATGAAGATTGTGTGCGACCGGGACCCGCGCTTTCGAGATACTCTGACCCAGGAGTTCATGCGACTGATGGGCGTGAAGGTAGCCAGCACCACCCCTTATCACCCGCAGAGTGATGGCCAGGCGGAGCGCAGTAACCACACTGTGGAGCGCATGCTGCGTTGCTACGTGGCAGAGAACCAGGAGGATTGGGACCTGTGGGTGGCTCCAGTGGAGTACGCCATCAACGACTCCAAGTCGGCAGTGACAGGGTTCTCACCGTTCGAACTGGTGTATGGACATGCGCCAGCGACTCAGTTGGACCTCTTCATGGATGCAGCTCTGGAGGGAGGCGCAAAGAGGAGGAAGGGAGGTCGCACAGCAGCGGACAAGCAGGGTACCGCTCACCAGCTGGCCAAGCAGTTCGCGCAGCAGCTGCAGGCGGCACGAGAAGGTTTGCAACTAGCTCAGCAGCGTATGATAGAGCAGTTCGATGCACGGCACCGTCTCCAACAGTACAAGGTGAATGATCAGGTGTGGGTGGATGGACAGCACCTGACGCTGCCCGGTGACAGGGGCTTGAAACCCAAGCTGCGCAAGTTGCGGCACGGACCTCTGCGAGTAGTAGAGTGTCTATACAGTGATCGACAGCAAGAACTGCCAGTACAGGACCGAGGAGCCCCGTCAGCCTACAGACTGGAGCTGCCTGTGCACTGGAAGGTGCATGACACTTTCACTGCAGATAGGCTCAGCCCAGTACAGTCAGGCGCAGATCACTTTGTTAGCAGACGGGAGGAGATGGCACCACCGCCAGTAATGGTAGAAGGGCAGAAGGAGCGCGAGGTGGAGCGCATCATTCGCACGCGCTTCAGAAAGCTAGGCGGGAAAACTGGCGGGTCAGTACAGGAGTGGTTGACTAAGTGGAAGGGATTACCACACAGTCACAGCCAGTGGCGGACTCGAGAAGACCTGGAGGGCAAGGGAGGCAGACTGGAACCTCTGAGAGCCTTTGAGGCTGATGAGGAGAAGCAGAGGAGGGCTCCAGAAAAGAGGCGTAGGGAGACGCACGGCCAGCAGCAGGAGCAGAGGGCTCAGCTCATGGCAATGAGAGCCCCCACTCCGAAGGTTTACAGTAAGGGTGCCAGCCAGGTGTACCAGCCACATCTCACAACAGTGCAACACCCTGTGAGAATCCTCGTCCTCTTCTGTGGGACTGGATCTGTGGAGCAACAGTTCCAACGGCAGTTCGACGGCTGCGAAGTGGTGACAGTGGATATTCTTCCTAAGTGGCAAGCAACATGCACTGAGGACATTCTCCACTGGAACTACAAGCTGTACCCCCGACACCACTTCGACGTGATCTGGGCGAGCCCACCATGTAAGGAGTACAGCAAGGCCAAGACTATAGGAGTACCAGATCTGGAACTGGCTGATCGACGAGTGAAACGTACCCGGCAGATCATCGAGTACTACGATCCAGCATACTACTTCATTGAGAACCCAGCTGGGGATGCACTGCGAGGGCTGCACACGCGACCTGTGATGAAGGGGTTACCCGACCCTCACCCCGTCTCCTACTGTAGGTATGGGACACCTTACATGAAACCTACACATATCTGGACGAACGCCGTGCTACCCGTACCCCTGCTGCAGTGTACTCAAGCAACGCCATGTCCCGCGAGAGCTGTGCTGGGAAAACACGAGAACACGTCGCAAGAAGGAGTTTCAGCGTCTAGAACACGAGGCATGGGGTCAGCGCAAGCAGTATACGCGATTCCCCGCACCTTATTGCACCATCTGTTCTGTGGACTGAAGCTGGGCAAGCGCATGAGCGAGGAAAGTGCAGCAGCTATCATGGACCTCATCGCCACCCTGACAGCGCAGACGGATGAGATCTCGATGCAGGAACAAGATACTGAGGTCTAAAACCCTCAGGGCGCAAAGCAGCGCAAGACCCGCAAAGCGAGAAAAGTACCAGGGCGACAGAACCGTTTAAGCGTTGGCAGCGTAATTCGGGGACGGAACCTAGGGAAACCTCCAGCGCGGAAGGGGACTCAGACCCAAGGACTGAGGGGCACGGGACCCAAGAACCCGAGGCTTAGAAGCCAGGGGGACTCAGACCCGAGGACTGAGGGGCACGGGACCCGAGAACCCGAGGCTTAGAAGCCAGCATCACTGTGCATGTTTGTTGATCCCCAGACAATGTAAATACAGGCGAACTCTAACGCTAGCGAGGACGTAAGCGCGCGCCTAAAAGGGGGGAGAGTTGTGCTAGGGTAAGTCACGAGACAGTATGATGGCGCGTCAGAGCTACGAGTGACGGGTACGATGACAGTCATCAGTGACAGGCATTTATGTGACCAGATGACAAGGGGGTCTGACAGAAATGACTGACAGAAATACCTGACCCGAAAGTGAGTTTTGGTGGGAAAACCAGCAGTCAGAGAAATTGGAGGGAAAGCTGGTATGGCCTCCAATATTGCCAAGTCAGCACAGTTATAATTATTCAGAGTGATATGGAGTGGCTCGGAATACAGTGATGATATAACTGGGCTAGTCGGCAGATTCTATGATGTGACTGTTCGAGTTCTCATGAAGTGTGATGGGAACTGACAGGAGTCGACATCGAGTGAAGTTCGAAAGTCGAGATCGGAAACCATGGCATAAAGCAGCCGAACAGGCTGAATGAAACAGTTTTGAATTTGTTACTGAACAGCCACACCTGGCTTTTGTAACTCCGACATTTTAAGAAAGATCCGATTCACATATATGTATCTTGCTTACAGCCATACATATCTCTTGCAGGCTTGAACTAGGTTCCCTGTATTGTTAAGTAGACTTAGAAGCTCTTAGAGAGCACCCCCGAACACAATCGCAAGGCGTCGTCGAGTATAGCCGGAGGCAGGTCGGTTGGAATTCGGTCAAATGCATCTCTCACTTGTGCATAGTTGCGCAGTGAAAAAGCGCGACATCTCTCTTCCTCGTAGGCGAGTCTAGTGTGATCAAAACACGGCTTGCCACGGACCATGGCGTACGCACGTTCGAAGGTTGCTAAAACCTCACGGCTCGCCTGCTCGCGGTGTGTCCAAAGTATGAATTGGTTGCCACATTTGATCGGTAAGAAGCTCGCGGCATACGCAACTTCATTACATGCGTAACTTCGGACGGGCGCCGCTCCCACCCAGTAGAAAACACGCGGAGGAACTTCGGGACGAAGGTAAGGCGGATGCGGTGGATGGAAGGCTGCAGGCCAGATGTGATCGCGGTACAACTCGAACTCTAGCAATGCCAAGAGTTCGAAACATAAATCTCGCTGACCGTTATCAAACCCGCGGCTGTACAGGTGGACTCGTAATGTAGGTACGTCTAGCATTCGGTCGATGAGGATCAACACCGCCTCTAACGGACGGTACCCTTCACCCACGATGCAGAATGCTCCAAACCGGGTGCCGCGTAGGGGGCCCCACTCGGGAGGGAGTGGGGCGGTGTTTACCCCACGGTGTACGGTGACCGCGTAATCATCGATGAATCCTTGGAATTGTGCTCCTGGAATCGATTGATCCCGTGTTGCATATTCGCCGATGGTGATTTCATATAGCTCCTGGCGATATCCTGTAACTCGTGTAATCACACAATAATTCAGGCGGAAAATATTGAAATCTCCGGGTCAACTGTAACCACAAAATAATTCAAACAGATATATTAAAAATGTCATCCCCGGGCCAAATTACATCCCGGGTGTAATATTCCCATGCAGAGGGGAAATAATGAACTGGCTCGATGAACCAATCATTATCATAAAAGTTGATCGGCATTCCTAAATCTCTCTTTTCAACTCTCAAACTCTGGAGAAACTGACTATAGCAATTCCTATCAAATTGTGAAGCTGTTGACAGCTCCTGCATGTAAAACTGCTGGTGGGTGACTTCGGGATAATTTATATTAAATCCTGCACTAAACTCAACAGTTTGCACGACATCCCATATGTCATCATACTCTTCGACCTGCTCTTTAATAAAAAGCAAAATTTAAAAATATGATGACATGTCACAGTTGTACAACAACCCAAGTAAATTGGTGTTCCTAAACTGCTCAGAAACAATGTCTTGAAACAGGTTTTTTGACGGGGACATGTTTGCCAGTAATACCCGCCACTCTGCAAGGAAAAAACTATTATTTAATATACTCATTATGGCAAACAGTTGTAAAACAAACTACACTTATATTCTACGGCTTACTTTCTAGGACGTCCCGGTCTTGTGACATCAAGAACCTGCAACACCAAATAGACCCCATCAGTGAAAGGACAGAAAACCCTTCACAATTGTACACAGGCATCATTGGCAACAATTAAAGAAACTTGTACGTGGCACAACTTAAAGAAACTAAGGCTGACCTCGAAGAACTAACTTAGTGAGTCAAGCCGAAGAAAACGGTTATGTTTGTCACAGAAAAATTGCTTCCACCAACCTGCAAGCCACATCATTGTTAGGACACCATGTATACAACTCACGATACAACATACAAAGCAGCCAGATCGTGGCAAACCGTACGCATCAGAACGAACCGGACACACCACCGGATCCGACGCGCTCCATTCCGGAGCTAACGACGGCCGACCATGGCGGGGTGAACACAGGATTGCGGTCCCACGGCTTCTACCCGGCAGAGTTGGAAAAAGGGTGTGTCCGCCCCGAAACATTTCATCATCTGCAACGGACAGCCGCGCATGAACACTACATGCAGAAAACCGTAACAAACTGAAAACAGTAACAAACAGTAAACATAAACAATTACAGAAACACATTCATCAATAACACAGAAAACAGATACGATAAACAGATTCGACATGTGAAAAAAGAAAAGAAAACAATAAACAGATTAACCATTAGCACAGAGAACATAAACAATAAACAAAATCAACAATATCACAGAGAACAGAAACGATAAACATATTCGTCAAGAGAAACGATAAACATATTCGTCACGAGAAACGATAAACATATTCGTCAAGAGAAACGATAAACATATTCGTCAAGATAACAAAAATAAACACAATGTTAGGGCTGAAGTGCGAGCCCACAATTATTATACAATATATCAAATAAACACTGTGCTGTTGAACGGCACACACAAGTGTAACAATCAAGCGGGTTGTGAGTTGCAGTCTCTGGATAAAGAACTGCTGAAGCACAACGCTTCCTCACTTTGTGCCATACGTCTCCCATCATCTTAGATGGTACCGCCATTGGGTTGTGAACCCGAGACGTAGGTTGAACGACCAGTATTGTAATAACGACTAGTTCGTTCATACTGTGCATGCGTGTTCCGCACATGCTTAAAGCAAGATGGTTCTTGTTTGTATTCAAGATGTATCTTTGCTTTGCCATCTTCGAGTTCGACGTACGAACTCTCGATGACAGGGATGCCAGATGATGTGACATTATCATCTGGCGACATGTACAGTCATCGTCGACCGTACTGACGACTGTCATAATAATATATGACGCGACTCGACATGTACAGTCATGGTCGACCGTACTGACGACTGTCATAATAATATATGACACGACATGACATGACATGGTATGACATGTCTGACAGGTATGACACGTATGACATGTATGACACATATGTCATCGGTCATGACCCTGACAGATCTCCCCTCTTAAAAGAGTTGTGACCTCACAACGGGCATACCTTTGTATATGTCTATGATGTCTTTGTTGTTGTCGCTTCTTGCTGGTACCAGTCTTCTTACACCGATTTGAGGCGTCCCTCATGGTGTTTTTAGGTTATTGGGGGGAACTGAGTCCACTTTAGTCCCTCACCTTAGGCATTTAGCCCTACACCCTACCATTTTAGAAAACGTTAGTACGTACACTAACGGTGGGTTAGTGTGTCTTAACGTCATACTAGCGCATACTAACGCCGCGTACTTTTAGTACGCGTACTAACAACGTACTAACGCAATGCGTTAGTTCACAATGTGCGTTAGCATGATTGAATGTGGGAGTTGGTGGACTCGTGGTGTGGTGCGTAGTGGGTCATGGATGGGGTCCAAATGCACTTCAATGATGTTCTAAGGCGATTGGATGGCGAACTGGACATTGGTTAAGGGGATATGACGCTGTTTGAAGAAGCCGATATTGGGGCTAAATTCCTTTGGGAATGTGTTACGTTAGCATGTCGTTAGTATGGCGCTAGTACACTAGACCAATCACACGTTAGCGTGTTAACGGCGTACTAACTCCCACTCTCCTTAAGTGTGGGAGTTGGTGGACTCGTGGCGTGGTGCGTAGTGGGTCATGGATGGGGTCCAAATGCACTTCAGTGATGATCTAAGGTGATTGGATGGCGAACTGGGCATTGGTTAAGGGGGTATGACGCTGTTTGAAGAGGCTGATATTGGGGCTGAGCTCCTTTGGGAATGTGCTACGTTAGCATGTGGTTAGGGTGGCATTTAGTACACTAGACCAATCACACGTTAGCGTGTTAACGGCGTACTAATTCCCACTCTCCTTAAGTGTGGGAGTTGGTGGACTCGTGGCGTGGTGCGTAGTGGGTCATGGATGGGGTCCAAATGCACTTCAGTGATGATCTAAGGTGATTGGATGGCGAACTGGGCATTGGTTAAGGGGGTATGCCGCTGTTTGAAGAAGCTGATATTGGGGCTGAGCTCCTTTGGGAATGTGCTACGTTAGCATGTGGTTAGGGTGGCATTTAGTACACTAGCCCAATCAGACGTTATTGTGTTAAACATATATTATCTAACATGTTAAACGTGTACTAACCACGGTATAGGTGCGGAATCTACGCAACCACTGCACATGCTGGGTGTTCCACTAAACCACACGACGCAAGATGCCGAGGGACTGTCCACGGCCTAGAATCCCGTCGACCGAAACATGAGTTCAGTCCTCGTTGTCGTCCTAGTCGTCGTCGGAGTCAAGTGGTGGCTTAAGGCATTCAAAAAAGTCAGCCGTGGGGTCAAGAATGACCGCGGTCTCCATGCACGGATGTGGTATAACGACGACCTGCTGTTCAACTTTGTTGGCTAAGATGAAAGGCTCGGAGTTCTTCTCAAAAGCCGCTGGGTCACGTTGCGGGTTGAAGGTGTACACCGTCTTAGTCAAATCGTCCGGCCCGAGAATCGAGTTCCTCCTACGATAGGCCTTGATTTGTTCTTCGGTTGGCTTTGTCAGCCAGTTGACTTTCAATAAGGTGTACATCCGTCCCGCGATCTCCACCCGCAGAATGTTTGTAATGCGGCCGTGCCTGCATACCGCCACCATGTTTGATACGCAGTTAGCTGGAACATAGTGCATTAAGTGAAGTACTTTATGCGCTATCTGCAAACTATCTATCTTTGTTTGCCAAGCACTCACATACCCGGTGTCTTCGTCACACCATTCTTGTTTCAGGATCACCTTGCCACCTTTGCCCACACATTCGTTCCCGAAGAAAGCCCGAAAGTAGCTGTACAAGTTGATAATTATTATCGCGATCACTCCCAGCCAGCAGCATGTTTCATGTATGTAGATAGGTCGAACGTGGTACATTAAGTGGTATGTTTTATGCACTAACGGAATACTATTTCGATTTGGGAGGACGCACCTGTCAACTTCCTTGGTTTTAGGCACACCCTGCTTGTTCAGGATCACCTTTCCATCTTTATCCAACTGCTCATCAATGAAGAAAGTCCGGAAATAACTATGCAAGGTGCTCTTGTTGCGATCACTCCCAGCAGTGCGGTAAAAGCCATCTCCGATGGTCACGTAGGAAAAGCTTCGGCAAACCGGGTTCGGCCCGACCATGAGCAAGGACTCATACTCCGTGAAATTTCGACCCAGCCATACTGTGGGATCTGTGTACGCTCCAAAAGTTGGCTCGTCAATGTGTTCGGGTTTCCCCAAAGCCTGCGCGTATTTACCTCGGCGTGTCTTGTGAAGACTTCGAACCTTGCGGTTCCAGCTGTGCATCCACAAGAAATAACAAAGTTAGTGCTCTAAATGGTACGCTAAGATACGCGATATGCATTATATGCACACTAACGGTGTACTAACTCAATAGAAAAAAAAGAAAAAGAAAAAACCACGCCCGTCGGGCGTATGAGTAAATTGATTTCCCCGGCCCTACTCTGGGCCGGACCGCCACGAGTGGCGGCCATGTTGGGACAATTTATACTGGGTGGTTCTTGTCTTTCTCCTCCTCTTGTTTTTCTTGTCTGAGTTTTCTGTATAGCTGGTAGGTGCTGTGTGCATAGTTTACTGTCAGGTCGTGTATTCTCTGTAGTGCCTGTGTGGCCTCTTTTCTGTTGAGTCCAAGTTGCTCGAGTATGTCTTGGTTGTGTTTGTACACCGTGCCCGTTCTGCCCACTGCAAACACATGAAGTTTGGCACGGAATCCGTGCCTGCGTAGCAATTGTAGCAGCGGTCCGTATTTCTTGTATTTTTCCAGGAGTTTGGGTCCCCATTTTTCGTCATCGGTGTGGGCCACTTCAATGAGGTGTAGGTTTCTTACCCTTGCTGGTGCTTCCTGTTGTGTGCATTCCCATCCGTCTTCCAGGTCTTCTAGACCCTCTATCATGACTATGTCTACAAAACTCGGTATTGTGTCGGGCCCATCGTTTCTGCCTGGGTTGTCCTTCCCGTCGTGTCTGCATTGCCCCCTGGTGAGTATGTAATTTGGGAGTACCCTTGGCGTAATCCCTGGGTCCCTCTTTTTTCCAGTGTAGGCGAGTACTTTGCATCCCCCTTTCCTATGGTGGTCAAGTATGTGTTTTAGCTCATCTGCGTGGGCATCTGCCCTGTCCGTGAACATTCCTCGCATTTGTGGGTTGTTGCATCCACCTAG
>LGRX02015712.1:0-12639 GCA_001247695.2 Cymbomonas tetramitiformis | reverse complement strand
TGCATGGCGTGTGCAGCGTGACGCGTGCTTAGTGAACGCGTGTTTCCGTCGGAGAACACAAACTGATTTATTCCAAAGATACAATACAGTTCAAAATTGTCTGTTCTAGCCACATACGGTCTTTCACTTCGCATAGCCTACAATCTGCATTAATCGGAAGCTGGTGTTCGTGGTTGACATCCTAAGCTTTCATGCCAGAGGCTTGCACGGTTGCGCCTTTCCTCTGCGGTACAAGTCGTATGCGCCTGCTTTCAAGCTTCTGGTTCAGGAACACTGGTCAGCCAGCAGCTTGGGGTATCGCCAGCGTTGCAATCCAAGCTACGCGTCACCAGATACACCTGCGTGCACAGGGCGCAAATTTCGACATTCATCCTCATGTTGCTCATTGCAGGCATCGGCATGTCACAACCCATGCATGCGAGCTGCCTGCGGGAGGCGTGCCCCACTCACCGGCTGGTCGTGGCTCCGCATTTCCGTCCACTTGTAAACCCGGCGGGACCGTGTCGCGCATGCTGAGCAACTTCGGCAGGTTGGACATGCACATTTCTTCCCCGGTAGATGTCCTCCAAAGCAGTCCCTTCTCGCAGATGTGCACATCCGGGACCCGGCACTCGCCGAATTTCGGGATGATCGCCGAGTTGAATGCGTGCGCGTCGAACTCCGCATGAAAAATGGCGAAGTCGAGGAGCACCGCGGGCAACTTGACTTGCGGGTTGGCGCCATTGTCACTGGCCACCGCCGTGCAGTAGTAATCGTGCACCTCAGACCACTCCTCCACCGTTATGCGATTGACAGTCTTGCCGATTGCTCCACTCCACGTCCCGGAGGCATGCTCCACTGAGTACTCCTCGCCGTACGTGGTCGTCTCCCAGAGCTGTGTCTTCATACGACCCGACAGTATTTTGACAGCGGACTGCGTGAGCTTCTCCGCTTTGCCAGCAGCCACCAACCACTCTACACCGCCACTGACGGCGCGATCAAACGCGCCCTTCCGCGAAATCGGCAGGAGCTCGGCCATTGTTGGTCCTATGGTCCTTGCGTGCACACTATGCACCTATCTACCGTACGCGCACCCTCGCGCATGCATCCCCAGCGACGATCGCAACCACAGGTTGACACTTTGAAGGACACCGAAAACATCCACATGATCACTTTTAAAGAACAAATAACAAGTTGTAAGTTAACAACCTAACAAAAGGCCAGCGGAGACTCAGTAGCATTTACATAATGTACTATTCACATAATGTACACACATGTTGAAAAGAGGTTCACTCAAACCACTTCTGCCTACAGCATGGGCACGTCACCCACCTCGAGGAGGCAAGGGTTTCTACAAGCAAAGAAAAACACCAAATATGCATGTATTTCTCTTTACACTCGCATCCTAGGCCACCGCAGTCCACTACATCCTCCGGATCCACTTCCTCTAAACACACTATGCAGAACGCCTCCTCGGATCTGGGGAAAAAGATTCTCTGGACGTCCTCCCACGTGTATTCCTCCTCCATTGCATCTCCCTGTGCAAGCCCGTGACCTAGGGTCAATTTCCCATAACGTCACGCAGTTCCTCCTAAACATCCTGCTATAACCAGCCGCCGTGCCACCATGCACACCGGCCTCCCCCGCGCCCATGGTTCTTGTTTATTATTATTATTTATTTGTATATTTCTACACAATACGCACACACAATACGCACGCATACATCTGTTATAAACGTATGTCTTCATCAATTACGGTTGGTGAGGTATGTTTTTGCCTAGTTGTCCACTACTTGGATTTCACTATGCGGCAGCCACGGTCTTTCTCTACCGAAAAGTGTAGGACACCAGCTAGCACCTCATGCTGCCACAGCTCCTCCTCGTCCCCGTCCCAAGGGTATCGAACTTTATACAGCAGCCGGGGCTGCCCTTCTGCAGGCACGGTGACCCGATGCACTTCTGGGAACCCGTGGTCAATGGCACCGGGAGGGATGAACTGCCGCTCAGAAACATAAAAATTGATACCCCTACCCGGCGGCGAGGTGACGATCGGTACGTAACCCGTGACCCAAGGACCTTCGTATTCTTCTACTTCGCCGCCCACCTCGTTGACCCACTTGGCGGACAACACTTGCGCACCATACAATGTCCGTCCATAAGCTGACGGATATGGATACAGCCGTCGCGCTACATAAGACCCTACATATGGCCAGCCGTCGCTGGTCGCCTGGTCATATGCCCGTCCGACGGCAGCCTTCCACAAAGCCTGTCCCACCCATGACTCGCGGTTCACCACTTGGCCGCTGATTCGCAACCGCAGATGAGGCAGCATAGGGCATGGCGCCGGGGAGACCGCCGCACGCGCCACGCGCCTGATTCGGCGCGGAGCGGAGCAGCCTCCCCGCACCCTTGGTCCCTGGGTCCTATGGGCCTTGCGGGCACGCTTTGCACCTATCTACCGTACGCGCACCCTCCGCCATCCCTCCCCACCCACCACTCGCAGCGCCGCTGCTCACTCTTTGGCCGCTGATTCGCAACCGCAGATGAAGCAGCATAAGGCACGGCGCCGGGGAGAGCGCCGCACGCGCCACGCGCCCGATTCGGCGCGGAGCGGAGCAGCCTCCCCGCACCCTTTGTCCCTGGGTCCTATGCTCCTTGCGTGCACGCTATGCACCTATCTACCGTACGCGCACCCTCGCGCATTCCTCCCCACCCACCACTCGCAGCGCCGCGGCTCACCCTTTGGCCGCTGATTCGCAACCGCAGATGAAGCAGCATAAGGCACGGCGCCGGGGAGAGCGCCGCACGCGCCACGCGCCTGATTCGGCGCGGAGCGGAGCAGCCTCCCCGCACCCTCGGTCCCTGGGTCCTATGGTCCTTGCGGGCACGCTTTGCACCTATCTACCGTACGCGCACCCTCCGCCATCCCTCTTCACCCACCACTCGCAGCGCCGCTGCTCACCCTTTGGCCGCTGATTCGCAACCGCAGATGAAGCAGCATAAGGCACGGCGCCGGGGAGAGCGCCGCACGCGCCACGCGCCTGATTCGGCGCGGAGCGGAGCAGCCTCCCCACACCCTTGGTCCCTGGGTCCTATAGTCCTTGCGGGCACGCTTTGCACCTATCTACCGTACGCGCACCCTCCGCCATCCATCCCCACCCACCACTCGCAGCGCCGTTGCTCACTCTTTGGCCGCTGATTCGCAACCGCAGATGAAGCAGCATAAGGCACGGCGCCGGGGAGAGCGCCGCACGCGCCACGCGCCTGATTCGGCGCGGAGCGGAGCAGCCTCCCCGCACCCTTTGTCCCTGGGTCCTATGGCCCTTGCGTGCACCCTATGCACCTATCTACCGTACGCGCACCCTCCGCCATCCCTCCCCACCCACCACTCGCAGCGCCGCTGCTCACCCTTTGGCCGCTGATTCGCAACCGCAGATGAAGCAGCATAAGGCACGGCGCCGGGGAGAGCGCCGCACGCGCCACGCGCCTGATTTGGCGCGGAGCGGAGCAGCCTCCCCGCACCCTTGGTCCCTGGGTCCTATGCTCCTTGCGTGCACGCTTTGCACCTATCTACCGTACGCGCACCCTCCGCCATCCCTCCCCACCCACGACCTGCAGCGCCGCTGCTCACCCTTTGGCCGCTGATTCGCAACCGTAGGAAGCATGATATGAAACTTACGACAGACGGACTGGTTTGAGCAGAGGCCACAGGCCCACATGCAACGAGGGAGGAAAGAGAAACACAGGAAACATGATTCTACGAAACTTAGGACGGACGGACTGCTTTGAGCAGAGGCCACAGGCCCAGGGCATAGCGCACTGGATAATAACTTTCATTTCACGATACTACATAGTAACATCGTCTGCAGCATACGTATTCAGGATTATCCGGCACGCCACGATGGTAGACGGTAACTACTATGCTTCTATGACAACCGCGCTAACGAAGCTTGCTGTTAATCCTATACACGAAGTCTTTGATAGTGCCGTTTAAAATCACGTGCCAGAAGAGAGGACTCGTATCCTGGAAACACGCAGGCGTAGTGTATCACATGGTGTGCGCTCACGTCAGGTCAACAAAAGTGCCCGTGGGCGTGGGCAGAACCCACTCCACTGCAATGCCGTAACCATGCAAGTCGACAAGTCTATGCAAGCAGGGCCAACTATCCCTTCGCCTATATAGGTCAACATGAGTCCCGCCGCGCGAAAGTCTCAACACCAGAACCGTGCTGTGTACTCGTTCCGCATAGACTGTCAGGGTGTTGTTCACCAGGTAGCCCCAATGATACCGGTGTTGGTCACACAAATATTTCTTTTGTTGAGGAGTAATGCCCGTCTGGGTAGAGCCCCAACCCACAGACTTGGCCATCGCGGCCACAGTTCCCTTCAAGGCCTGCTCACTAAACTGGCCGGTAGTTGCCGCTGCTAGCGACCATATGAAACACTTGCCATCGCCGGGGACTATTACAAGCAGCCATGTGCGTAGAGAGCAGCGAGAGCGGCCCTACAAAAACACGCGAACGGACACTGTCACAGGGGCATACACTCGATGGCTGTGGAAGCATGCGCAGCTCGGGACCGACATCGCCAGGTATCCATGGCCCTGTCGATGGCCCGGGGAGAGCCACTCTTTGGCCGCTGCTCACCCTTTGGCCGCTGATTCGCAACCGCAGATGACGCAGCATAAGGCACAGCGCCGGGGAGAGTGCCGCACGCGCCACGCGCCTGATTCGGCGCGGAGCGGAGCAGCCTCGCCGCACGCTTTGTCCCTGGGTCCTATGGTCCTTGCGTGCACACTATGCACCTATCTACCGTACACACACCCTCGCGCATCCCTCCCCACCCACGACCTGCAGCGCCGCTGCTCACCCTTTGGCCGCTGATTCGCAACCGCAGATGACGCAGCATAAGGCACGGCGCCGGGGAGTGTGCCGCACGCGCCACGCGCCTGATTCGGCGCGGAGCGGAGCAGCCTCCCCGCACGCTTTGTCCCTGGGTCCTATGGTCCTTGCGTGCACACTATGCACCTATCTACCGTACACACACCCTCGCGCATCCCTCCCCCCCCACGACCTGCAGCGCCGCTGCTCACCCTTTGGCCGCTGATTCGCAACCGCAGATGAAGCAGCATAAGGCACGGCGCCGGGGAGAGCGCCGCACGCGCCACGCGCCTGATTCGGCGCGGAGCGGAGCAGCCTCCCCGCACCCTTTGTCCCTGGGTCCTATGCTCCTTGCGTGCGCACTATGCACCTATCTACCGTACGCGCACCCTCCGCCATCCCTCCCCACCCACGACCTGCAGCGCCGCTGCTCACCCTTTGGCCGCTGATTCGCAACCGCAGATGACGCAGGATAAGGCACGGCGCCGGGGAGAGCGCCGCACGCGCCACGCGCCTGATTCGGCGCGGAGCGGAGCAGCCTCCCCGCACCCTTTGTCCCTGGGTCCTATGGTCCTTGCATGCAGACTATGCCCCTATCTACCGTACGCGCACCCTCGCGCATCCCTCCCCACCCACGACTCGCAGCGCCGCTGCTCACCCTTTGGCCGCTGATTCGCAACCGCAGATGAAGCAGCATAAGGCACGGCGCCGGGGAGAGCGCCGCACGCGCCACGCGCCTGATTCGGCGCGGAGCGGAGCAGCCTCCCCGCACCCTTGGTCCCTGGGTCCTATGCTCCTTGCGTGCACGCTTTGCACCTATCTACCGTACGCGCACCCTCCGCCATCCCTCCCCACCCACGACCTGCAGCGCCGCTGCTCACCCTTTGGCCGCTGATTCGCAACCGCAGGAAGCAGGATATGAAACTTACGACAGACGGACTGGTTTGAGCAGAGGCCACAGGCCCACATGCAACGAGGGAGGAAAGAGAAACACAGGAAACATGATTCTATGAAACTTAGGACGGACGGACTGGTTTGAGCAGAGGCCACAGGCCCACATGCATCAAGTCGAGCAGAGGCCGCATACATGAAGCAGGATAAGGCACAGCGCCGGGGAGAGCGCCGCACGCGCCACGCGCCTGATTCGGCGCGGAGCGGAGCAGCCTCCCCGCACCCTTTGTCCCTGGGTCCTATGTTCCTTGCGTGCACACTATGCACCTTTCTACAAAGAAATAAACAAAGATATATGCCGGGGAAAAAAAACAATCCCACCCATGACTCGCTGTTCACCCCTTGGCCGCTGATTCGCAACCGCAGATGAACAGTCGCCCGACAGGCTGCTGACCAGGCACCCGCGGAGTGGCGGCTGCGTTCACTAGATGAAGGGCGGGCGGGCGGGATCCCGTACGGGAAGGGAGGGGAAGGAAAAGTTCACGGTCTTACCGGGTTTTCCTCGACCACTCCTCCAGCGACCGGGAGGAGGCCGCCTCCCTGCACGGTTGCAGCTTCGGAGGCCTGCGCACCAGTTCACGAAAGCATGTTTGAATCCACTGCGGAAACCATGGGATATTCCCACAGCAGTGGCATCCCACAGCGTGCATGCCGGAAAACAGGGGAGTCCGCATACCTGAATGAATACGCACAGCCGGTGACTTTTCCTAAGCACGTGATTCCGCACCAGGGCGCAGTCACCGGCTGTGTGTATCCACATATTCGCTGACCACCTATTTACGCAGAAACTTTCAGGAGCCGTCCGCTCTTTCAGTCGAACAGCGGTTAACTAATTAAGCCACGAACCTATCCAACATGCACATCCACAAGAGACAAGCATGGGGCACGTAACCTTTGGAGCGAGTGCGGCCTGGCCTGCATACCTGAATGAATACGCACAGCCGGTGACTTTTCCTAAGCACGTGATTCCGCACCAGGGCGCAGTCACCGGCTGTGTGTATCCACATATTCGCTGACCACCTATTTACGCAGAAACTTTCAGGAGCCGTCCGCTCTTTGAGTCGAACAGCGGTTAACTAATTAAGCCACGAACCTATCCAACATGCACATCCACAAGAGACAAGCATGGGGCACGTAACCTTTGGAGCGAGTGCGGCCTGGCCTGCCTCGCCGCCAACCGTGGCCGTCCTTGCCCGTTTAGGTGCACCTTGTTCAGCAGCGCTCGTTGCTCCTGTTCGGGTACTCTCCATTCTTAAGTAACAGTACTCGCTTTTAAAAGTAAACTACCTGTTCTGCATACATTGCAACAGAACTGCTTTCTGTCACCCGCGTGATTCAAGAAAAAAGCAAAACTACTTACCAGCCATTTTCTTTCTCGACCTTCTGCTACTCAAATTAAATAAACAAAAAAATAAACTGTTACAGTTTAACTGTTTTTTGAAAACTTCAACTTCAAGAACCTAACTTGGTTTCTTGGCTACGTTACCTCTATCTCTTACCAGCTATGGTGCGCGTGGCCACTAAAATCGGCTACCTTTCGGACCCTACTGGTTTAGCCGAGACAGGTATGATACGATCTGTATGTGACGCATCCCACCTATCTACTGAACGTTGATGTATACCCCTGCCTGCGTTCATACCTGGCCGCCATTCGCCAGTCGCTCCACTCCTGTCAATTCTACCTTGGCCACAGACCAGAGAATTGCACATCTACCATTCAGGATCCTCGTTTACCACGGTTTACCAGCTCCGTCTCTATATTTATACTACATTGCGAAGTTTTATATCCATTTACCATTAGGCCACGACCATTTACCATTCCAGATCCTCGTTTACCACGCTCCGTTCTGAAATTACCAGGCTTTTACCATGCTTCAACCTATGTTACCGCAAATTACCAATGATTTACCGTCAGTTATTATTTTTTTTAATATTTTAACGTTTACCACCTGATTACCACCCCACATAGGGGCTTACCGCCGTTTACCACCAGTTTACCACATTTTAACACCAGTTTACCACATTCTACCACGATTCCTTCTCAGTGTGCATACTTGCGAATGGCAGCCTGTTTTTTTTTGCTCATCTGCCTCGGTTTCATCGGCGGTCTTCGGAGTCTTTGAAGGGGACACAATCTCCTCATCACCCTGCTCCATGATGAATGCAGGAATTGGCCGCTGCGGAGTTCCAGCTGCAGGAGATACAAGGCCCGCTGATGGGAGAGGGCTTGCCGCTGATGGCCCTGGAGCAGGGTTTGCCCCTGATGGCCCTGCACCTGCAGGGTTTGCCCCTGATGGCCCTGCACCTGCAGGGTTTGCCCCTGATGGCCCTGCACCTGCAGGGCTTGCTGTAGAGTGTCTTCGAGGTGCACGAGTGCCTTGAGCAGGTGAAGCAGCTGAAGTTAGAGGTGGAGTTCCAGCTGCAGGAGATACAAGGCCCACTGATGGGAGAGGGCTTGCCGCTGATGGCCCTGGAGCAGCGCTTGCCCCTGATGGCCGTGCACCTGCAGGGTTTGCCCCTGATGGCCCTGCACCTGCAAGGCTTGCTGTAGAGAGTCTTCGAGTAGTTGCACGAGTGCCTTGAGCAGGTGAAGCAGCTGAAGTTAGAGGTGAAGTTAGAAGTGAAGGAGGTGGATCCGTTTTTGGAAATGGTTGTCTACGACCCGTATCGTCTCCACCTCCAACTGGAGGTTGCGTTTGCACCTCAGCTTCGTCTCCACCAACCTTGCAGCTTCAGATGCAGGTTTGTCACTATCGGAACCTTCTCACAACACAAAAGCAAATCAATACTGAGTATTTGAATACATATATCATTTTTGTGACCTAAGACGGAGAGCGAAGGAGAAAGGGAGATAGAGAGCGAGAGATGTTTTATATCGGCTCACCGGCATCGCTTTGAGAGCTGGTAACTTTTTGCGTTGGAGATGGACACGCAGCTCCAGGAGATACAGGCTTGCTACCATCGGAACCTTCTCACAACACAAAAGCAAATCAATTCTCAGTATTTGAATACATGTATCATTTTTGTGACCTAAGACGGAGAGCGAAGGAGAAAGGGAGATAGAGAGCGAGAGATGTTTTATATCAGCTCACCGGCATCGCTTTCGAGTGCCGAGTTGGCAACTGGTTGCGTTGGCACCTCAGCCAAAGATTGAGGAAGAAGGTCCGCACTGCCGACACCCCCTGCCAACACGAAAGCAAATTAATTCTCAGTATTTGAAGAGATAACATTTTATCTAAGATAGAGAGAGGGAGATTTACCTATGATCCAAAGGTAGTGTTTCGATCTCACGAGTTCGTCGGGCTTTCCAGCTTCCTTATTTGCAAATCGGATGCGGGCCATCGTCGCGTCGTCATCACGGACGCTGCCGTCTGGAGCTGTCCACGTCGGGGCGCTGTCCAAAATGTAGGCATATCCTCGTTTGTGGAATATCGGTGTGGTGTCAATGACGACGACATCTTTCTGCATCAAAGCAGTATCTTGTCCTTCAGGTCGAGGACGGACGGGCTCGTCTTGCACTGGGGCCTTTTCCGCCGCTTTTTGCAAGTTTTCGACGGACTCAGATACTTTCTCTGGAACGTTCTCCGCCAGGAGATGATCTTCGGCTTTGCGAATACTCCCAAGATCTGGAAGATACTGTTGCGATCAAACGGATAGGTGAGAAGCAGCGGAACGCGATAAGCATTAAAATAACATAAAATTGACAGAAGGGGTGAATTTTGAAACCATTACCTCGGAGACAAACGCGGCCCATGTCGAGATGTGCAAAGTCGGTTCAACGATCTGGAGATTATTGTTTTTGGCGGTGTATTTCTTTGAGTGGAGTCGAGAATAATCCTCGTACTGCTCGGTGTGAATAGCATGCAATGTATCCACAAGTTCAGTGAAGTACTTGAGCATCTTTGGGAAATATTCGTGTTTCAAGTATGCTGCTTCACCAATATTCTTCTGAAGATGGTCGAGTCGCTCGTTGTCTTGCGTGATAAGCATGTACTTTGCATCGATAGCTCTGAAGATATCTTCACGGCGGAATTACCGGTTCGTGATGAAAGGCGATTCAGAAAAGCAGTCAGAGGCAGCAGTGTACATTTTGGGCACTGTATTCTTGGGTCTCTTTTTTATGGGTTGCGCACCAGGGCAAATGAATTTATCCATTGCGAGCATAATGCCTAAGAAGCGAGGATGCTCTGCTCTGTCCTTGTCCTTGGCGAGATCGATATACGTCTTGAACCATTGTTCAACATTGGTCATCTCGGTGTCAGCGTCAGGTTCAGGGATTTCAGGGTGACCAAATGACAATACTTTGTCGATGATGATTCCCGCTAAGAGGTGATGAGGTACTGAAAAGAACGAATGAATTCGAAAGGCTGAATTAGAAAAGATAAGCAGAAGATAAATAAGGCCTGAATTAGAAGGAGAAGGAAAACGAAGGGAAGAATGAGAGAAAATACTGACCAATTTTCCCATTTTTTCCGTTCAGGGGCTGTACGTTTCTCTTCGTCAGAGTTTGAGCGAAGTCCACGAACGGACAGCATCCCAGAGCCTGTTTATCAGCGACCACGAGTGCAAAAGGTTCGAAATCCTCGCCCGCTGCCATCGTCATCATGCCATGAATCACAAGCATCGACTCGCCGACAAGACTTTCTCCCTGCCTTGGAGTCTTGAGGAGTGGGTACTTGTAAGCTTTTGGGATGATGCTCATGCTCCACCATCCCAGACCATATGCACCGCTTGTTTCCTTCAAATACATATCTGCAAGGACTGGAACCCTGTAAAATTCATTATCACAAAGCTTCCGGGCAAAGGAATGCCCTTCATCTGAATCCGCACCCCCTTCGGAAGAAGAACTCATAACCCTGCATGTCACCATGCACAGAAAACACAAATTAAGAAACGTAAATCATGAATGATATAAATATAACACGGCCCTGCTAAACAACATCATATCATATCTTTAGTATATTCATCTCTGAGCAATGGAATTATGTACACCAAACTTTGGCCCGAGATTTTCCCGGTTACCGCAGAAGGGTTTTATAACTTCATTCCAGAGCCTAGGTACTAGGTTTGTCCGTTTGCACGGCCGCGCCATTCCCCCGTTCTAGAGATGAATAACAGCAGAATATTTGAGATGATTGCATAATTATACACAACAAAATACTACAACAACAAAATATACACAACACAATATACACAACAAAATATGCACAACAAAATATGAATAAAAATACAGTAAAACCCGGGGTATAAGAAAACGCACCTATAAGAAAACAGCCGCTGGATTTTTGCCAAAATTTTAAGAAAAAGAAAATACGTCAGCGCTGGCTTTCCCCTCGAGACGCGGACAAAAGCACCCTAATTAAGAAAATTTTGGGCTGGAAAATGATATATTGGAGATCCAAAAATTGCTGAAAACGATGATATTAAGAAAATCTTCGCTGGATTTTATTGCGAATGCGTTCTTTTACGGAATATTACGCATATGCTTACAAACGATATATAAATCTGTTCGTCTATGAAAGACCTATTTGTGGTTCATCTTTCAGCCAAAATGGCCAAGTATATCAAAAGTTATGCCTATTCCGAGCATTTTCGGTTATTACACTATACCACTCGCGTACGCTGCACAGTTTACCGCGAATGCGTTCTTTTACGGAATATTACGCATATGCTTACAAACGATATATCAATCTGTTCGTCTATAAAAGACCTATTTGTGGTTCATTTTCCAGCCAAAATGGCCAAGTATATCAAAAGTTATGCCCATTCCGAGATTTTTCGGAGAGATGACGTAGGAATGCCCCTCTTTCCCAAACAGCTTTCTCTTCTCGGTCTTAAATTCTTGCTCAGTGAGCACAAACTCGCCAGATAGGCTCTTCAGGGTTTGGAGCGCTAATCTTGTGGTTGCTTCCATTGCTGTTGGTTGCCTACTGTATTGCTCGGATGCAGTTGTCCGTCTGAGACGACACTCGTCGTTTTAAGAAAACATTAAGAAAGCAGCCGCTAGGTTTTAAATCGCCAAACGGTGACGGGCCGTCGATTAAGAAAGTCGCACGCTGTCGCCCCCCTGAAAACTATCGGATATCGTCGATCCAAGGGCCAATTAAGAAATGACTTGGGGCTGGATTGCGTTCGGCTCGATCTCAATTTAAGAAAGCCAGCGCTGGCATTTTAATCCTGTTTTCTTATAGCCCGGGTTTTACTGTATCATATATACACGTTGTGTCCTATTCCTCCGCCCGCAAGTACAGCGGGGAGGGCTCGCGGGTGCGGCCATGGCCACCCCGGATGCGGCCTCGGCCGGGGGGAGCACGGTGGGGTGCAACAGGCTCCCCCACGTAGAGCTCATAACGGTACGACCACCTCCAGATCATAGGAGGTGGTGGTGGGGGAGGAGGTGGTGGTGGTGGGGGAGGAGGAGGCGGTAATGGGGCAACTGGAAAATAAAGCGGCAGAGGAGCAACAAATGCAGAATCATATGCGGACCGACTCAGTCGGTTCCCGCACATCTCCAAGAACAGCATATGGTCCTCAGGGAAAGGAGTGACTTCTCGGGTTCGCTTTGGCATCTTTACCTTTAGCTATGTGTTTGAGAAGCGCTTGAGTTTAAGACCTATAAACAACAAAAAACACAAAAATGATTTAGCCATGTCTTTGATTCTGCCGCGCTGAAAAGGAAGAGCTGAAGGTGGGCGACTCATCCGCGGATGAGTCGCCCGAAGAATAGAGCGAGCTGAAGGGCAACTCATCCGCGGATGAGTCGCCCGAAAAATAGAGCGAGCTGAAGGGCAACTCATCCGCGGATGAGTCGCCCGAAGAATAGAGCGAGC